>JAEANM010012671.1:0-14708 GCA_017656035.1 Myanophis thanlyinensis | reverse complement strand
TCTCCTTTTCCCTCCCTCCCTTCTCTCCTCCCCCTCCTCTTTTTCCTTCCCCTCTTCCCCTCCCCTCCTCTCTTCCCCTCTCCTCTTCCCTCCCTCCCCCCTTTCCCATTTCTCTCTCTTTCTCCTTTTCCCTCCCTCTCTCCTTCCCCTCCCCTCCTCTCTTTCTCTCCCCCTCTCTCCCTTCCCTCTCCCCTCCTCTCCTCTCCCCTCCCCCTTCTCTCTCTCTCTCTCTCTCTCCCCCTTTCCTCCTCTCCCTCTCTAGCAGAACTTGAAGGCATCTCAGGGGTGCTTAGTGTGGCCCGGTGCCAGTGGCCATTAGGTCTCCCCACCCCCACCCCAGGGTTTGCTGCCCTTCGGCCCAGCAGGCATGGTCAGCCTGGTATATTGAAGCAGGGAAACAAGCACTTTCTCCCAATCCCGCCTGCGACAGGCACTGCAGAATTGGCAGGGTAAAACGTCTCTTGTCAAAGGACCAGGGGGCTTGCAGGAACAACAGCAGCTGAAAGCAGTCAAGGACTTGGCAGCCAGGGATCTTCAGCTGGGAAACACACCAGTACATATTCAGCAAGAAATGATTCCAAAACTGTCAGAAAATTGACTTTGTTTTACTTAGTTGATGCATTAATTTGGGTGGGGAATGAAGTGTTTCACTGGGCCCAGCCAAGCCGGAGGCCCTCAGGGAGAGAAAGTTAAGGATGAAAATCATCCTTCACATTCGGAAGATTCCCATTTAGAAAGCCAGGCAGATTGGGGAATGGAGAAAAAAAACAACAACATGGCGAATTGAGAAGGATATTGATCTTGAAGGAATGACTTGGCAAAAAATGCACAGTAGTTGCAACTGTCAGGAATAAAAAGAGGAATCCTTCCCTGCCCCCTGCTCCCCCCCTCCGAAAGAACTGCAGAAAGTGATGCTTTAAAACAGGGGCGTCAAGCGCGATTTCATCGAGGGCCACATCAGGGTTGTGTTTGACCTGGGGTGTATGTGGCAGACAGGGTGGGCGTGGCCAGCTCGATGTCACTCATGTTGGGGACGCCTGAGTGGCAGCTTGAGTCAGAGGTGAAATTCAGCCAGTTCACACCGGTTCTAAAGAACTGATGGAAACAATTATAAACAATTATAAACAGTTATTAGAAGAAATCTCCACTTTACAGGGTTAATCTTGTAAATAAGGCAGTTGTTTCTAGCCTAATCTTTATTTCCTTGCTCACAGAAACTGTCTCTCCCCTTATTACATTGTAACTTTGGTGAAGTTTAATTCTGTGTTTGGTGATGTTGAATCCTGTGGCTGTAGTAAAAAAAAATTGAATTTCACCACTGGCCCGAGTGCTCTGCCAGTGAAAACAGGCCCCCCAGCTCCTTTTCTGATTGCAACATGCTCCTACAAACCCTCGGTTTTCACTGATGGGCCAGACTGATTTTCACTGATTGTTTCCAGGGTGGCCCTGGAGGCCAGATCTAAGCACCGTGTGGGTTGAATCCAGCCTGTGGGCCTTGTGTTTGACACCCCTGCTTTAAATCATGTTTGCTAGGGAAGAGCTATCAGAACTGGCCAAGATGGCTAAAAGCAGAAGCTCTATCACTTTAATGTTGCTAAGATGTGGCAAAATAATGCGGGATAAGGGTTGGGGGCCATGCTGAATAGCTCCACCCCACTATTGCCTGGAAGAGGACCCTCCTGCTAAGTCAGGACCACATCAGGTGCACAGCATTGGTGGGACAGAGGTCCAGCTGAGTCCTGTGCAGAATGTGGGACTTGTAAGGTGCTGAGGAAGCACATCGGATCTCCTTCCAGTATTTGCATCCATCTGCTTCTTCCCCCATTGATTTTCCATTTGTGTTTTCTCCATCACAAAGCCACCGAAGATCAAAATTTAATCAGCATATATTGCAACTGTGCTCTACTCAGCACCTTACACATATCAGACATTGTATAAGTTGAAGCTTTATCTAAGTAGAGATACTTTACCACAAAGTAGAGATACTCTAGAGCAGGGGTCTCCAACCTTGGGAACTTTAAGGCTTGTGGACTTCAACTCCCAGAATTTCTCAACTGGCTGAGGAATTCTGGGAGTTGAAGTCCACAAGTCTTAAAGTTCCCAAGGTTGGAAACCCCTGCTCTAGATGACATTCTTGTTGTGGATGATGATGATGATGATAATAATAATGATGTAGATGTTTAAACTTTAAAAACCTAAATGTCAAAATAATAACTAGGTCGTCAAAGAAGAAGTCCTGCCAAGTGCTAGGCAAGCTTCACTAAAGAGGACTTCCTACACCCCCATCAAGATTTCCTTGTTCTCTTCTGGTCATCTGGTGAGTGGGACAGTTAGGCAGTTTGAGACAGGATCTCAATACTGTAGACAGGATTAGGGGTCTCCAACCTTGGCAACTTCATGACTTGTGAACTTCAACTC
Organism: Myanophis thanlyinensis; assembly: GCA_017656035.1. Taxonomy (NCBI): domain Eukaryota; kingdom Metazoa; phylum Chordata; class Lepidosauria; order Squamata; family Homalopsidae; genus Myanophis; species Myanophis thanlyinensis. The sequence continues at coordinate 12,290 of JAEANM010012671.1, read as the reverse complement.
CCAGAATTCCTTAGCCAGTGCATGCATTGAAGTCCACGTTGTAAAGTTGCCAAGGTTGGAGACCCTTGGACTGGATGGTGTCTCCATGCCACAAAGTAGTCACCCCAAGTCTTATGTTTCAGGGAGAGCTCTCCTCAAAGCTGCTGACTAGGACCCTAGGCTTCTGAGTCACAGTTAGGCTCTGAGTTCCCCACCATCCAGCCAAGAGCTGAAGAAGCCTCTTGAACGATAAGGAAAATGTCTTCACAGAAAAACCAGAAAGTCCGGTTGCCTGTTTTTCAAAACACCTTTGGGACAACCATGACCTGGATGGTATCACCATCACTTCATTTGATTGAAAGGCTGAAGGAGGAAGGACCTTGCCTTCCAGATAGCCACAGGTGAGTAGAAGAAGGCAGGGCAGGCATTTTCTTCCTAAGGTTCTTTTCCACCAAGGATGGAGTAGGGTTGTGTCAGAAGTGGTAGGTGGATGCCCCGATTGGTCTGCTGGTGGGAAACAGATTTCTTGCCAGAGATTTGACCAGATCTCTTAGAAAGCTTTTGAAATTAAATTGTGTGTGGTCTTTAGGAGAGCTGATTGTCCATGTCACTCTAGGAAAACCTCTTGAGGCATTGCCACAACCCCCTTTCTTCCTTTTCTTCTGTAGAGCTTTCCTTCTGAGCTGAAAAGAAGGTTGGTATTCAACCTTCCAGATATTTACACCTCTTCTTCTAAGCTTCTCCCACCCCTCCCTCAATATTTATTCAGAGGGTAAATTTCTAGGAGCGCAACTGGTCTTTGCTCTTGTGACTTCTCTTTCCTTCCAAGAACACCAACAGGGTTTAAGTACAGGAGTACAACAACATGGTCTTGGAACACCATACCCAATAGAAAACACCTAGGTGTAATGCTGACTCCTTCCCCACAGTCACGGACGGGCACTCCTGTGGATCTGCGCAAGACTCACCTGTCAGGCAAGGCATTTGCCACACAGGTGGAACTCAGAGGTGCTTGTGGTATTCAGTGGATAAGTGGGCCAGCTCTGAATCAAATCTCTGTAAGTAATACAAACCCCATCCCCTGACCACTGGACCTCCAAGTGGAAGCCACCATCTCTCTCTTCTTTTTTTTTTTTTAAAAGAAAAAGGTCCATGTGGAGTTTCTGAATTGGGCTTCTCTCTTCTGCCAAATCAGAGCATGGATCCACCTAGACCAGCTGCAGCTTTTCAAAACGTGCCACCAAAGCCATGGTGTGTGGCTTGCTTTTGGGAAAACTCCCGCCCAGGGATTAAATTTGGGACCTGGGAAACTCTTGTCAGAAGTGGAGCTTTCTTTCTCTTTTCCAAAAGAGGGGGCAGAGTTTATCACTTAGAACTTTCCTGGCCACCCCTCAACCCCCAACCATCTCTGTGCCCGGGCTGCTACTTTTTTCTTTAGTCCCGAACGGCTTCCCGGGCGCATCGTTTTGGCGTGGAGTGTGTGTGTGTGTGTGAGAGAGAGAGAGTTAGTTGCCGACCCGCTCAGGCAGGGCTGCCTCGGCCGGTGGGGGGGGGGAGTGGGTTTGCGGGGTGCGGGGTGTGTGTATGTGTGTGTGCGTCGCATTGCTCTGCGCATCGCCCTCCAGGGAGAGTTATGAATCCAATCATTAAACCTTTATTGGTGGCAGCACCTGCCTTCTGCCTGCCCGCCGCCCCCTCGCCCCCCAGGAGCACCAGTCCGGCCCAGCCGCCCAAGCAAGCAAGCACAGAAGGAAGGAAGGAAGGACGGACGGGAGGAAGGAAGGAAGGAGGGGACAGAGAGCCGGGCGGGAGGCGCAGCGTCGTAGAGGCGGCGGCGGTGACCGGCGCTCCACACTCCGCCGGATGCCAGCACAGGCGGCGGCGGCGGCGGCGGGCAGCTGGATCGGCGGCCAGGATGCTGCGCTACCTGCTGAAGACGCTGCTGCAGATGAACCTCTTCGCGGACTCGCTGGCGGCGGGCGACGGGCTGGCCAACTCTTCGGAGCTGCTGCTCAGCCTCAACTCTTCGGCCCTGGCCGCCCTCAGCCCCGGCGGCTTCCTCGACCTGGCCAACGTCACCGGCGGAGGCAACGGTGAGGGGCGAGGGGCGAGCGGGGGCAGGCGGCTCAGCCGGGAAGGGGCCCCGGGCTAGCTCCGCCGGCTGGAGGCGGGCAGGGGAGGAAGGAGGGCGCTCTTCATATGCTCGGAGGCAAGCTTGCGGATCGCGTGGGAAACGGGTCTTGGACGCCGGGTTTTCTTGCGGGGCTCAAGGCAGCCGACTTTTTCCTTCACTACCTGCAGCTCCCCCCCCCCAATAGAGAGAGAGGGGGGTGTTCTGATACCCCCCCTCCCCATTTCATGCCTGAGGACTGAATTGAATTTGACTTTAGCCGCTCCAGTCCCTGCAATAGCTCCCACCCACAGGCGATCTCAAGATACAGGCTCCGTGATCTTTTAACACGTGTCAGGTTGGGGTTCCAAAGCCAAAGTCCAGTGGAGGGTTTTGGGGGGACGAAAAGGGAGGCGGCTGACCTTTTTTTTTTAGCCGCGTGAGGAAAGTCGGCCAGGGGAGGGAGGGTCAACGGTCGTAGCCTCTCTCTCCACTTGCGGGGGCGAGCCTGGCGCCTCCCGCCCATTCCCACATGCACGTGTCTCACTCGGGAAAGTCTCAGTAACGTATCAACGAGAAAGGCTTTGTTCCCGAATGCTATTCCTCTCCAGGGAAATGGACCCAGTGCGGACGCGTGTCTGCATTTTCCCACGTGTGCGGGGGTGTGTGTGTCTTTTTGATGGGGCTAATTGCTTCTCTGCTCACGGGTCTCCTTTTTCTCGTGTTCGAGTGCCGAGAATCACTTAAAGAGGGGAGGGGGCGTTTGTTTACCGGATCCTTGGCCGTATAGAAACCTAAGTGCCCCCCCGCCCGTTTGAAGCCTCCTGGGATTGCAGCAACCGGCCGGTCATTTTTGCAGGTGGAGAAACCTCGCTGAACTCGGAGACAGGTTTCGAGCAAATTTTGGCTCTTGGATTTTCTATAGATTCAAATCTAACCCTGTTCTTTTTTTAATTTAATGTCCAATTCGCTGAGACCCCGGTGGTCTAACTCTACCTCCTTCTCCCCCCCCCCCCCGATTCCTCCGCAGGGACACGCGTTTAAATTTATTTTCTCTTCTTTCTGCAAGATCAGCCTTCTAAAACCAGGCTGGAAGGTCACGAACGGAAAAAGTAAAAGTACCCCTGGGCAAGTGCGAAGTGCAATTCCCATCTTGAAATTTCGGGCCGATCCATCCAGAGCATGCTCGCCAGAGGGCAGGAGTTAAAACCTTTTTTTTTTCTTCTTCAAAGGTTTGCCCCGTACCATCTCTAGCCTTTTCCAAAAATAAATAAAATAAAAAGAACTGGGAAATAAATCTCTTTTTCAGTTAAAACAAAACGGGGAGGGGGGGGGGACTTCGTACTTTACTGTCAGATTAGGACTTGCTCTTATGTCCCAGGAAGATCGCACGAGCTCCCCCTCTTCTTTTCCATTCCTGACCTTTTCCTGCCCGTTGTAATCCAGCATCTCAGCGCACCGCGTGGGAGGAAACGCGCGTTAATCCCCCGTAGCTCCTCTGCAGGGAGCTGCAGTTAACCGAGCTCGCCTCCGGACGCCCCCTGAGCGCCTGCCTGGATCAGGCCCTGCACGCCTTTCCGTGGGGGGTTTTGGGGTCGGGATGGGCTTTTAAACGCAGGCTTAAAAGGCAGGACAACTCGCAGGGAACGCGATTCTCCGGCGATGCAGCTAATTGAGACGCGGAGCTCCGCTTCTTCTGCGCTGAGTTTGCCGCTTACCTGCACAGAAGCGCGGTGACTTCCTTTTGAAATTGGGTGGGTGGGGGACTTCTATTTCTAGGTAGGAGTTGGAAATTGGCCGCGTTGCGCCCTCTCTTGGCTAAAGTTGGTAATGAGCAAGTTACTGATTCTTTTCTCTCTCTCCGCCCCCCCCCCCATTTACTATCCCTTCCTTATTAGATCCGTTGTTGTTTTTTTCTGCAGTCCTTTTCCGATTTTCAAATAGATTCCCCCCTCCTTGCGGTTTTCTTGGCACGGGTTTTTAGAAGAAGTTTGCTATTGCCTCCTTCCTAGGGCTGAGAAAAAGGGGCTGGCCCAAGTGGCCCAGCTGGCTTTTTGTGCTTAAGTCAGAATATATATATAAAAAATACTCAGGATCTTCCAACTTTTTTAGTCTGGTGTCTTAACCGCTACACCAGTGTTTCTCAACCTTGGCGACTTTAAGAGGTTTGGACTTCAATTCCCAGAATTCCCCAGCCAGCAAAGCTCAAAATGGCGGCATTTCCCTCAGGCCTTCACCTAACACAGTGTTTTTCAACCTTGGCGACTTTAATATGTTTGGACTTCAACTCCCAGAATTCCCCCAGCCAGCTTTGCTTAAAGTCTTAAAGTCGCCAAGGTTGAGAAACACTGCACTACACCATATTAGGTCTTCCCCAGATACTGGGGAAGAACACTTATTTTAGTCCCTTTCCTTTATTCTGTTCCAAGGGGCATCTGTGGGGGCTCAACAAAAGCAATCATGGTTCTAACAACCTGATGTTGATGTGAGTATCTTGACTTATTTGACCGCTTCTCTCCAGACCTCCTTGTTCCCTGCTAGGGTAATAATTTTTTTTAGCATTTTTTTTTTCTCCTTTGAAGTCAGTACCCTGGGAACTTTGAATGTGTGCAAAACTTCAAAATGTTGAACTACCGTATTTTTCGGTGTATAAGACGCACTCCCCACCCTCAAAAAAGTGGGTGAAAATGTCTGTGCATCTTATACAGTGAATGTTGCCAAAGTCTCATCCACCCGCCAGCTGTTTTATGGCCTCTGCACATCCTGTTTTCAGGCCTTTTTCCAGCCCTTCTTTGGCCCATTTTGGGGGCTTTTTTTTGAAAAAACAAATGGACCAAAAAACCTTGAAAATGGGCTCCAAAGCCTCAAAAATGGGCCAAAAAAGCCTCAAAAAACAGGCTAAAAAACAACAATGGGCCAAAAAAAAAGCCTCAAAATGGACTGAAAAGGGGCCTGAAAATGGGGTACACAGAGGCTAAAAACTTTTTTTGCCTTCCTCCTGTAAATCTAAGTGCATCTTATACTCAGGTGTGTCTTATATGCCAAAAAATATGGTAACTCTTGGGATTTAATTTTGAGAGATTTTGTTTTCCACCATGTCTGATCTACTGTACCTAATTATTTTAAATGCTCCCCCTTCTCCCCCAGTTCACGTGTGGCACACATGGCAAATGTTCCCTTTCCTTTATACTAAACCAGGAGTAAGTTTGAGCCAGCCAACAAGCAAGCCAACTTTCATAATATATGTCTTTGTAATGGACTTTACCCACATTTGGTTTATATCCTGGAAATCAAAAAGAGGTCTATGTGGTTCAGAGATATGATAAGGTACATTGCTTGGTAGCTTCCATAAAAGAATGATGAGTGAAGGGTGTGTCCCACATCTAAGAGATAATATAGCATGGAAGCCATGCTGAGATATTTTGGGCTGGTGGTTCTCAATCTTGGCAGCTTGAAGATGTCTGGATTTCAACTCCCAGAATTCCCAGTTCTGGGAGTTGAAGACCACAACATCTTCAAGCTGCCAAAAATGAGAAACTTTGTTGTAGGCAGTGAGATGACTTCCAAATTTTAAACAACTCTCACTATTTGTCATTGGTCACACTGCTTGGACTAAAGAATACTAAAATCAACCCTACAGAAGCTGCCAAGATGCCTTCTCTGTTCTATGAGTGCTCCATTGCTGGAGGTTTTAAAAAATAGACTGGACAACCCTTTGACCGGGATGGTATAAGGCAGTGATGGCGAACCTTTTACTTACCAAGTGCCAAAAAGTATGTGCTTTGCGCGTGCCATCTGTACTTGCGTGCGGCTCCTCCATGTGCGCTGCATGTGCAACTGCACCATCTGCACATGCATGCAGCTTTTGCATGTGCAATGCATGCATGCTGCATGAAGGCACTCATGCACAAATGAGCAATCGCGTATGCATGCACAGGAGAGCTCTGAAGACCATCTGGATTTCCTGCTGCAATCACGCGCATGCATGCATAGCGGAGGCCTGAAGACCAGCTGGGTCTCTGCAATCGTGCATGTGTGCATGCGCAATTACATGTGCATGCACAGCTGGAGGTAAGTTAGCCAACAGCTTGAGTGCCCAGCAAGATGGCTCTGCATGCCACCTGTGGCACCCGTGCCATAGGTTCGCCATCACGGGTATAAGGTCTCTTGCTTTGAGCAGGGGGTCAGATTAGAAGACCTCTTAAGGTCCTGTCCAGCCCTAAGATTCTATGTTCTAAAAAAATGGCTCCTGACCATCAAAAGCAGCTAAGTTGATGAATATATGCAAAGCCGGCAATTTTATGAACCACACACAATTATCCAATTGTTCCTGCAAACAAAGCAGATTCTTATTATTTGGGCAATATCCATCTTCTGCATTCAGGTAAGTGATTTGCAAAAACCAGCTTCAAAATGCTCTGTGTATTTTATCATCTCTCTGCTTTCCCAGGATTGATCTGTGAATCTCAGAAATGCATTGCTGTTAGTTTGTGAGTCTGGAGTTTTGTTTTTTTCCTAAAAGGGACCTTTTTGAATCTCTGGATGCAAGAATAGGCTTAGTAACTAACAGCTGCTTTGCATTTGAAGGATACTGATAGAAGAGAATATCTGTAGCTTATGATTGAACTGTGGGATCCTTGATGTTCTCTGAGCTTGATGATTTTGTTGCAGACATTTCATTCCCCAACTAGGTAACATCATCAATGCTATAATGATAAGTACTCTAGCACTCATGAAATTACCTAGTTTGGTAATGAAACATCTGCAAGAAAACCAAGGAGCTCAAAGAGCACCACAGATCCTATATTTGAAGGATTTTAATAAAAAATTGCATGCAAAGAAAGTTAAACTTGTCAAGCTAAAGGGAAGCCTCTTCTTGTCATGTTAACTGGTTTTTCTTACATGATGGGAGGATGGGGTCAGCATTCTCACAGCTTTTCCTCCTTTTATTACATTATTTGCAATACTTTTCCAGCTGAATGCTTGCAGCTTCATGGCTAAGATTTTGCTTGTTTTTGATCACAACTCCCTCAGAATTCTTATGTTCTGGGCTAAACAGCATTTTGGCAATGTGATGACAGGACACAGAAGGACACAGGTCACAAGTTTAATGTAAGATGGTAAGAAGTTGCCAAATACCAAAAAAAATAATTAGTCACTTTTTTAATAGCAATAGTAATAGTATTCTAATAGTAGCAATACTTTGGGGATAACCTGAATTGGTAGAAAGCTGGAATAGATTAGTCTTCCTCAACCTGCTACTCCTAGATGTGCTGGCCAAGAACTCACAGCTAAATATTGCTTGGATATATGACATCCAGAGTATCTGCAGCTCACCAGGACAGGAAAGTGACTGAGATGACCTTTAACATTTCTCCTAATCTATTAACTCTCCCTTGGTTTATCAAAGCATATTGGCTTGTCTAGTTCTGAACCATAGTCTCTTATGGTTTGCTGTGTTTATTAAATTTATGAGACCCACCTTCTAGTTTGAAGAAACTTTGGTTAAAAGGTAAGCAATTTTAACATTTTATTTGCTGGCATTTATGGAATATACTTTGGGCTTCAGTGAAAATCATTTGGAAAGAGAAACAGGTATATAAAAAAAGCAAAGCTTTAAATTCAGATCGGCTCTTGGTGATTGTAGAAATAGGAATGTTTTTTTTTCTCTAGCAACTGCACAGATGTAGTTAGTCGATATTCCTTCAAGTTCACAAACTAGCCTGCTGCAGCCAAATACTAACCAGGAGTGACAATTACCAGATGCTGCTGCCATCTGCTACAAATGTGATATGCATAAATTCAACAGGTGTAGCATTTTCATCACCATGTGTGTATTTGCAGGTGGGTGAATTACTGCCTATTCTTAGAGTTTAGCAGGTTGCATCTGAAAAGATAGCAATGGGGGCAATGATGGGCAATTTATTCGCCCATCAAATACTATCACTTAGAGCAGTGTTTCTCAACCTCGGCAACTTTAAGATGTGTGGATTTCAACTCCCAGAATTCCCCATCCAGCATTCCTGGTTTAAATATTTTATAGCCTCAGTCTGTACATCCTTAAGAAAAAACAAGAATGCAAGGAAAAAAAAAACACCTTGGAATGATGGAGTCAGTAGTAAATTAAGGATGAAATAAATCGTGGAGATGGATCAGATTGTTTCCTCTCTGTGGGACTTCAGGAGAGGCCTTAGTGCCCCCTGGCCTTGCTCAGGCTCCTTGTCATAAACAGGAGACCCTTTTCATTAGCATTATTAATTACTTTTGTTATTAATGCAAATGAGGGCCAATGCAGAGAATATCACATCTTTTAAGTCAGGCAGGCCTGCTGGGACAATTCAGAGCATGGCTCAGCCCCTTGGATTGATACTCTCCCTGTTCCTCCTCTCCTTTATGCTAATGAGGCTCATTAAATGGTGTTCAACTCCAGTGTGTCCTTATAGATGATCTGGCCATGCTTTATCCAAAAAAAAAGCAATGATGGACGTACCCCTTGGGCAGCTGGCAAATCTGGGACAATGGCCCTTTTCAACCTGAAATGTATCCGTCTCAAATTTTCAATTAGTCACTTTTCTAATTGGCAGCCATTTGGGCCTTATTAATTTCCTGGTTCCCTCAATGAATGAGGGCTAAATAGTCAATATATTTATGCCCCTGAAAATCTTTAAGTATTAGGGGGGTGGGTGGGGTGTCACTCTATAAACTCAACCACTGGAGCTCACTTCAAAACCTGCTTGCTCTGCTCTGCCTCTCCATTTGCTGTTTCTGCTTTGCAACATTTGCTTTCTATCCTTGGAAGAGCTAAAGGTGTAAGCTGCAAGTAAACAAGAATGCAACAAAACGTTCTTTGGAAAAGTTCATTCGCCTGCCTAAATCCAAGTCTCTTTCTCCCTCTTGTGGCTGAACTATCCAATGTCTAATGGCTTTCTAACTCAGGAACTATTCAACACATCGTGCCTTCCTTTATTTCATCTATCCTGTCTAAGAACTCTCTTTTTATTCACTTTTGAGGGTCACAATGCAGCATCCAGAGACAGCACCAAGATTGGTGGGATCCAAAGTAAGAGACAACATATGGAGGCTTTAATTCTCTTCGTTAATTGGTTTTCCTCTTCTGTCCTCTTTCTCTTTCTCTTCATTTATTCCTGCCGCACACCTTAGCAGCTGTGGCCCTTTCTTCTTTTCCTTTAAGTTGCACAAGTGTGAAGTGTAGTTTAGAAGGAAACAATTCTCTCTAGAACCCTTTTAGAAAGGTTAGTGGAGGAAGGTGACTTGCCAGGACTTTTGCTTTTTTAAAAAAGAAAGTTTTTTATAAGATACATGTAGAGTTGAATGTGAATGTGAATGTGAAGGTGGGTGAGTTCCATCTTCTATCGAAATGGTGCCTCCAAAGCTTTTTACAACACCGGCCTTTCAAAAATCCACCTTTTGTGATCAGTGGCAGCTGTGATAGGCCAGGGTGCCTTCGAGGTGCAATGGAAACCCTACTGAAGCAAAAAGCCACACCAGTATAAATAAAAGGTGCATTTGGAAAAGGGGAAAGGAGTAGTCTTGGCTCCAAGTGCCTGCCTCATAATCAGCTGCTTCTATGCTTAGCATGGCGCATCAGAGCCGGCTCCAAAGACCAGGAAAATCTTTATGCATGGAGTGTGCGCTGCATAAGCAGCAGGCCTGCTGCTCGCAGAGGGAGATGCCTTTATTAGCACTGGCACTTTCCCTCTGCTCTGAATTCACCCCATTAACATAAGCTATTTATCAGGGCGGTTTGACAGCCAAAATAAGGATTGGCGGGGAGTGGTGCAGTTGATGACAAAGGCTGTCTGTCCTTGGGGAAGATGAACTGTATTAAAGTTTTTGCGGTGTGTACGTAGGTTCTCCAAGTTTTACACAGTTTTGGTTCTAGGTTTAGCTCAAAACTCTTAATGGCCAAAAGTACCTCAAAGACCTTTTTGGATGTTACTCTTAAAAAAACATGCATGGAGAATCTCCAGCTCTTGACCCAAATATAGCCAACGGAGGTTCCCCATCTGTTCACCAGTTTTGACCTTCTTTATTGTAAGTCAAAGGAAAATCCATTCATCTTTAGTCAGCAAGGAAAGACTAGGAATGAACACCCTAAATTGCAAACTAGCAAAAACCCAACTTATGTTATCCTTCCCTAGAACGGTCATAGGAAGATCAGTTATCAATACGAAAATCAAACTTCCATGTTTTTTAAAAAATATATACAGTTGAGTTTGCTAACCTCTGGCTTTAGGGATAGGTTTATCCAACTTTGGCAGCATGTATAATCCTATAACTCTGTGGGCTGCTAAGGATGATTTCAGAATGGTAGTCCGGAACATCTGGAGATCAGATGAGGGAGAATTGCTCTAATCTTTAGTTTCTCCAGTCTGAGGCCTTCCCTGTATGAAGCTCCCTAATTTTTTATCCAACTTAATGCTGTCTCTGCAGCTCCGATTCATGGGGAAGACATGCCTGTTTGGGAATGGGGTATCAGAAACATTAAAGAACCTGCCTACATGGTGAAGTTTTAATCTTCCTTCTTAAAGAATCACTGATGGAATGCCAAAATGGCTCCAAAGGGCGCCTAATTAAGGATGGATTTTACATGAGGTGCTTTAGTGGAGAGCTTTTAATTGGGTGGGGGTGTCTCTCCCCCCACCCAACCCCACCCCCACCCCTCACAATCCTTGCCATCACATGGGGAGGACTTTTTCTTCATTGCCTTGGCAACAACCTCTTTTCTCAGTGGAGAGCCCTCAGCAGGAACCAGCCAATCCATAAGAATCATGCTGAGGGGCTTTTGGTTGTCTGAGATTGCCACATCAGCTTCCAGCAAACATCCCCCCTCCCCCCTCAAACAAACCCATTGCTAACTCAGATGTGTTTTGGGAAGTGATCCAGTCCAAAACCATCAAGGGAAGAAGATCAAATGTCCAGAATGGGCTTTGTCTGCTTATTTTCAAATAGTTGGCAGACAGCGCTGTTAGAGGGCTATTGTACCGATGTCAAAAGCTGGCCAGTGGACTTTGGCCTACTTCCAGATGCCCCTGACTTGGGGAGATGTTGAAAGCAGGTCAACATTTGGGAAGCATCTGTCAAGGCCTACATCACCGCAGTGGGCTTATCTACTCAAAGACACGTGTGTTATTCTCTAGAGGAGCCACATATGCTACAGAAGACAGTCCACTGGATGTTCTTCTGTTGGAAGACATCTATTTAAAGTCCAATTCCCTTGAAAAGATTAAAAGGCCCCAAGAAGAGAAAGCAGCAGCCTCTTCTAAACTGCCCATCAACAACGATCCGGGTTTTCTTCCCCTGAGGAAAAAAGCTTCAGATTTTTTCAACCTCCTCCTTATTGTTGCCAGATGACAGAAGTTCTGCTTTGCTGTTGTCCATTTCTCCATGCAGTTTCCTTACCTGCTCCCGTAACACGATCTGAAAGAGACGTACAGAAGGCATTTACCCTGGATGTCTTCCTCCAAGATTTAAGCAAAGAATAGGGAATCCGGGAGTCCACAGACTGCTGGAAGGAGGACTAGAGGGTAGAAAATAGGGCAGCCCAGTTCTCAGGACTCCTTGTTGTTACCCAGGTAAGTGAAGAACTGCATGCCCGAGTCATCAGAACTGCACCAAAAATAATCTTTTCCAGCAAATTCAGTGAAAATGTAGTGATTTTTTTAAAAGTTAATTGCCAGCTGAGATCTTAAACAGCTGTTATCAGTCAGAATTGACAGTATTGAGCTGGGTGAGCAATAATATGAGTGAGCATAAGGAAGTTTTGAATAATGTGTGTGCACATGAGAGAGAGAGAAGGTGGGGAGAACACCGACCAGCAGAGAAGGTTTAAGATATTACTTTGGCAGTTTGAAAAGTTTGGGAAGCGAAGAGGCAGATTCATTGATCCCAACCTCTGGAAACCAGAGGTGACGTGGCCCCCATTCTCCTGGCCTTTCAGAAAAGTTTGGAAACATGGCTCCAGGGTCTTGCTTGGAGCTCACAGATGTGAGGCTTGTTGGTGCCTTGAAGGTCCTCTTCCTGCCTTTTAATTAAAGTTTTAATGTTGAACTTTAACCATCTTGGCCTCTTTAAAAATTTCATATACTGTATAGTTTTTTAATTTTTTATTTAACTATATTTGTACATTTCCCAGAGATGGATGGTTTCTGAGATGGATGGATGGATAGATGGATAGATA
>JAEANM010012670.1:0-14709 GCA_017656035.1 Myanophis thanlyinensis | reverse complement strand
GTTCCCCTCTTCACCTCCTCTTACCTCCTCTATGGGGAGGGTCAAGGAGTTCCAGCAAGAGAGCACAGATCGAAACCACGGACGATCGCGGATTCCAACCTGCCGCTGAAGAAGCCAAACAGGAAGTAATATATACTATAATATACTCTTATCAGTAAGCAAGATCAACATATTTGTGGTTTTTGTTTAAACTTGTCTCTGCAACTTTGAGATTGGTGCATCCATCACTGTATTTGTGTACAATGGTTCATATTTCAGGAGCAGATACAAACATTGAAGGTTTCCTATCAAGTATGACTTTACATCAGACAGATGAAAATACCGTACTATGATAATATGTTCTGTTTATAATATGGAATTGTCCAGCAATTGATATTTTTGCATTGGTGGACTGTAACAACTGTCACTGTTTTTGTGCAGGTCTGTCATTTCATGAGCTGCCTTTTTACTCCATCATATAGAACTGCTTTTTGCACTCCCTGCACATCTACTTTTGATCAAGTTCTTAACTTTGTCAGGAAGAATCAATATTTGGTATTTGGTTACTCCCTGGTTGCTTAGACAAATATGTTCTTCACTCCTCTGTAAGCAGCCATTAGTCATTGTAGCTGTTTTTCACAGTATCCAGGCTTCCTAAAGATAGACCATACTGGTTTCCAATCAGTGGTGGAATCCAACCAGTTTTGCTACTGGTTTGGTGCGTGCAGCTTCTAAGTTGCTTGTTTTTGCTTACTGGAGGCAGCCTGGATGATTAGGAAGGCTGTGGAGGTGCACAGAACAGCTGTTTTGTGTGATTCAGGTGAGTAAAAAAGAAAAAAATGAAGGGGATATTGGACAGGAAAGAGCAGGGGTGGGTGGGAGGACCCAAATATTGTCAGGGACGGGTGGGCGGGGCCAAGTGTCATCACCTCTACCGGATTGGCCGAACCAGTGTGACCAGGCTGCATTTCACCACTTCTTCCAATCCCTGCATCTCACCAGTTTTCAGAATTATTGGCTGCTCTAAGATTGCCATTACTCTTTCTTTGTTGCAAAATGACATCTTCGAACACAGAACCTTGTCTTTTATAATAGATATTTCAGTATTTGTTCACTTTATGATCCTGGGGCTTGGATGTTTGTCAGTATGCCATGTTTGACTTAACTGCCAATTCAGCATTGCAATGATAGTTTTACTTTTTTTCCTTTTGTTTATATGTTTATTCATGAAACATATCTTTAAAGGGTTTTCTGATGTTTGCTTCCCATAAAGCCAAGTGTACTTCATTCTTACTTCTCAATAATCCTTTTAAATTAGGATTTCATTTATCTTAAGGTGGCCTTCTAATGATTTCTGCTTTGGCCAGCAGATCTAGTGTATATTTTAAGCACTTTGATGCGATTATTTATTTTCTTGAATGATGAGAAGCAAGATATCACCTTCATTATGAAGATGATATCTGATTCTCATATGAATATTTAATAGTTTTACCCATTGCCCAGCTATGTCATTAGAATATTCTCTCCATATATTGGATGTCCATAGAACCTTATCATTTAACATCTAAAACTCAGCCCTTTTCCAGGATTCTACTTCTATTTATTGATTTCTAGGATTGGAATAAAAAGGTTGCAGTTTCAATCTATAGCAGGGGTCGGGAACCTTGGCTCTCTCATGACTCATGGACTTCAACTCCATGAGTCATGAAAGAGCCAAGGTTCCCGACCCCTGATCTATAGTATGCTTAGCATCCCTTTTCTTGCAAAACAGCAATCTAAAGATAATCTTCCACTTTATCCAGGATTCCAGGATTCCATTTTCATCCAAAGCTACTGACCTAAGAGGGATACTGTGTTTAGCAGGAATACTGTTTTTCTTCTGTCTTTATGTAAAATCATACCTTTTCTTATACCTGTATGTGAATACAAGACTTTTCAATTATGTACTCAGCCAGTTCCCTAAACAGCAGGAGGCCATGTGGAATTGTAGCCATTTAGACAGTAGTGACCTATTTCCAAGTCTCTTGAAGTAATAGGATTTCGAATTGTGTAAAATTGTTCATGAATCTGGGGAACTTAGATCTTATCATTCAATATTCCATGACAGCAGCATTACACGTTTTTTTTTTCCTTAGTCACTTCATCTGTGAATGATAGAGACTCATATAAAGCCATAGTAGGGAGCAATGAGAAGTTGTTATGGATAGCAAGCAACTTGATAAATGTAGAAGTGAGCAGTTAGATGTCTAAGCATATTTTAAATAAGCTGTCTGTCAGTTTCAGTCACTAACAGAATCAGTCCATTTGGTGCATTTGTGATGGTGCAACAAGCTCAACTGGATGTACAGCTGAGGTACAAATAACATTGCTCTCTCATAAATTGGAGCAAGTAGAAGATCATCTTAAAGTCACCAAGGAAGGGCTATTGTTATCTCCAAGGTGTTGTGCCTGAATTTGGGGGAATTCTACATGAATGGGGCAATTTAAGCTCAGTCTGCTTTGTAATTATACTGTGGGCATTTGCACATAATGAATGCACTGACTTTGATTTATAAATTATTCAAATGGGCATGCAGTTAGGCATAGTGGTCTTCTACTTTTACAAGTTGAAAACTAGTATTCTCACCAACATCTCTAATAGCTCTTTGTGCTTTATAGGAAAAAAAAGTCTTAATTGTTCTGCTTATAACTGTGGCTGCCATGAGGGGTTTTTAATTGTCTAAATAACTAAGGATATATTTTCTGAATGATGGGGAGGGAATTGCTTCAGCTTTGATGTTATCAGCAGAGCCTATCTAGCTAGAGCTTGGCCTTGAATAAGAATGGCCACTATGGATACTTGATTGTTGCCTAGCAGCCTTGCAGAGTCATTTGCTTTTATCTTGCATGCTCTTTCCATTCCACTTTATCTTTCTAGCTTCCAACAAGGAAAAAATATCAATGTCCTTGAAAATACTAAAAGGTGTATTACAGAACTTTCCCAGATAAACCCTCAATTCAAGAACATTAAGGGAAATGTGGCATATTTGAAGGTAAGGCTTGTCCTTGTGATTTCAGCATGGGTAGGTGGCCATTTGCTAAAAGAAACTCATGCCTCCTTGGTAGCTGTATGATGCTTCTCTAGAATACTTTGTGGAGTTGCCCCACTGTTGACCCTGATGAATCAGGAAGATGTTCTATTGTTGTAAACACAACTTGCTGCATCAGAGATTTTAGTTACTGCTTTTAATGTTAGCCATTAACAGTTAATCATAGATGGATATTCTTAGTGCAGTCTGGAGGCAATTATTGACTACCACATCCATATCTAGGATTTGGGATCTAATTTTATTTTCTAGTTCAAGTTCTAACTTGTCCTCTATCTTCAGTTGGAATTTATCTTCCAAAATTGTTAACTCTCTAAATCAAGTAAGTTATGATTACTGGTTGAACTGGCAATTGACTTGAATTGTGGGTTATTGCTGTTTACTAGAACACAATAGACTTTTACAAATGAAGGTGTGTCCCAAGATAATGTTGCAGGATCCAATCTGGGTCGGTCACTGGGACCAGAGGTTTTGTCTTCTGAGATTTGGACTTATGTTGGAATCCCTCTTTAGGAATTTCTCTCTAGCAGAGTGTATGGTGTTCTGTATTTGGTATTTATAGTGCTTGTTATAAGTGGCTTTTTAGATTTGATTGGGATGTGTTGATGGCTGGCTTTTAAGTCATTAGCTGTCATTTGCTTGTGCTGCCCAGCCCTCACCTTCTAAAGGCTTGAAAGGCTGGTGGTAAATCAACACTCCTGTTGATTAATGAGTGGCCTATTTCCCAGCCTTCAATCACTTCCCTGCTGTTTTTGTGCCTGCTTGTCCAACAAGCTTAAAAGGTAAAGGTAAAAGTTCCCCTCGCACATACATTAGTCATTCCCGACTCTAGAGGGTTATGCTTATCTCCATTTTGAAGCCAAAGAGCTGTCTGATGACAATTCCGTAGTCATGTCTCCAGCATGGCTAAATGCCGAAGGCACATGGAAAAGTTATCTTCCCTCCAAGGTGGTCCCTATTTTTCTACTTGCATTTTTACATCCTTTCTGCTAGGTTGGCAGAAGCTGGGGCAAGTAACGGAAGCTCACTCCATTACATGGCACTAGGGATTTGAACCGCCGAACTAATGACCTTTCTAATTAATAAGCTCAGTGTCTTAGCCACTGAGCCACCACACCCCACTGTCCAACAAGCTTGGTAGCTACAAAATTGAATGTGTGTCCTGGCTCATTGCAGTGTGAAGCTATCAATGAGTTCAGGTCTCTTTATCTTCCTGGTTGCTTGTGTTCTTTCAATCTGTCTGACAATTTTGCTGTCCTATATAGTCATGGGGCAATCCATGCAGAGAATTTGGTACATTGCATTGGAAATATCTTCCACATCCAAATGATGTTTACAATGTATAATTTGTCTTCGTATGGTAGCCTCTGGGCAGTGTGCGATGTCTACTTGCAGACCTCAGAAGCTGCATTCTACAGCTTCCAAAATGTTTTTGATGGCGGAGTATGCCATGTGGTTGGTCTTATACCTTGTTTCTTCCTTTCTCTCTTGCAATCCCTTTCTCTCCAGTTCTCCTTGGAGGGGGGAGAAAAAAAGTGAATTCTGTAGCTAATCTTTCCTTTACTTTACCCTCTCATCACCCCCCTCCCAAATGGAGAAATTAGAAAGGAAGAGGTTTCGAGAAAGTAAGTAGTCCAATGGAATAATGCCAGTGGTTGTCGATGGTCAGGCAATGAAGAGATTGCCTATAGAAATTACTCAATTTTTTTCTCCCTGCCCTCCCTTGCAGGGCAGAGTGATAGAGACCAAGGGATTTCAAGACAGTAAAGTGTTTGCATAACTCGCCTATGGCTCCCAACCCTGGACTGTGATGTAATTACATTGTTTTCAATGCGTGCAATCAGGCACTCAAGCATTCCAAAGGTTGAACAAGTGATTAGGAAGAAAACAATACCAGAGGTGTGAAACTGTCTAGTCTTGTCTCTTTCCAGCCAAAAAGAACAGTTGCAGCCATGTGATTTCGCACTTAATGACTTGCTTTGCATAGCGGCAGAGTTGCTTCTCCCAATTGGGGCCATTAAGCAATGGCCATCTGCATCAACTGATGCCTGTTTGTGAGTACTCCTTTTTATTGCAGGCTTATTCGGGACTAACTGGGAACCATACCTGTGAGCCCTAGACCAATACTTCCTGCTAAATCTGCTGCAGTTCTAAAAAAGCCTAATGCGAGCTTTGTGCATAGACTTTCCTTGGCTCCTCCTCTTGTAACTTCTACCTTTTATAATATTTCTAGACAAATTAATCAGAGAAGAAAAAATAGTAATTGTATAATCTTATGGTACTTCAACTCCTTAAACTATGGTAAAGAACTGCAAGGTGCTGGAATTGGCCAAAGCAAGGGGGGAAATTGACCCCTTCTACCAATTTTGAAAAATGGTCCTGGAAAGGTTAAAAAAAACGATCCTGTCTCAAGTGAGCAGGTAATAGGGGAGAGAATAAGTTATAGGCAGATACTTCTAAATGTGAAGAATTATGGGTTCAGAGAAGGCAATTCATCCATTATACGGAGAAATTATCAGAGAATGTGAAAGAAGAAAGGATACCTTTTCTCTTTCTATGCTCACCATACTACTACCCCCTAATGATATATTAAGGTGCCTTATATCAGTCTGCTTGTTCATTTATCTGTGCTGTCTCTTCTTACTGATAGCAATTCACAAGAGTGTCAGGCAGCTACATCATCTATTATCTGATCCCTTTAAAACAGTGATAAGCAACATTTTTTAGGAGACAAAAATCTGTTCCCGCATTAGATGTTGCTATTTCATGTACCTACACATGAATAAATGTCTTTTTTCTCTAAATTTACAGAATAGTTAGTGGTTACTTTATTTTTAAGATTAGGTTGCACTTCTTTTTTGCTGGAGGTTCAAATCCAATAGCACTGATTCTTTAGCACATTATCATCTATTGAGAACAAGGGAAAACTGACTGAAGCTAAAGAGTTAAGGATTTCCTATGTGTACACACTTTGTCTATCACTGTGCATGTTCTTGTCCAAGGGATGCTTAACCTGAGGTCAATTCCTTCTGCCTTTATTTCCAGACACATACCAGATTAATAACATGCTCTTTTGACTCTCTCCTGGTAAATATAGTTGACTAGATGCTAAGCTTTGTATATTCATATAATGTATTCTGTGTAAATGAATCCCCTTTCTGATATATAGTTATTAAACCTGCCTGTTCTTTTAACCAATTTCTAAGGCCACCTTTAATCCTTGCTCAGATCAGATTCCTACTCTCAAAAGTGCTCAAACTGCACACTGTTCCTTATAGTTCCCTTACCATTTTGGGGTGATTTTTACCTCAAAATGAAATAATGTATTTTCAGTAATTATAGACAAAAGCTTCAGGAACCTCATAAAAAAAATCTGGATATATTGTTTTTGCCTACAGTTCTTGTTACAAAACTATCAGCATGCTTTTATTTCAGGACAACTAAAAGCTTGAACAAAACTATTTCTGTTAAAATCTTTGAGTATAACAATACACTCACATAAAGACACACAAACACACACATATATGTATTCACATAAACACAGGTGCACAATTTAATTTTGTTGTATGAGGTGCAATGACAATAAAGTAAAGTAAACTAAACAAGGTATATGTATGACAAAGAATGCACACAATCATAAACTGATTGGGTTAAACAAAAGCTATTCTAATTTAATCCATTCCATTTTTAAAAAATGAGCTATCTGATGTCTTCGCTTTTGAAATGGCATATACGATTGTATGAGTTTATATTTTATTACTTTGTAATTTTAAACATTAAAACATTAAAAAAATTAACTCAAGGAAGTGAAGTAAGTTTGATTTTAATTCCTAGAAATAGTCTGGCCATAGTGGTATTTGAATAGATACTGAAAAAATAAATTGTATATTTAAAATTTATTAAAAATTATTTTAAATATTTTAACATTTCAGAAATAGTTCATTTTTTTGCTTAGCAAATTTATTTTTATGCAATCAGGGTTAACAATTTTTGTTCAACATGTTATCCACACAATTAGATCAATTCTTTACTATCTGAAACAGATCCAATGCATAATTGAGGATTCTCGTAAATTCATGACACCTGTTCAAAGAGCAGGTGGCAGTTGTGGTTATGAGAGCGTTTTCAGAACTTTCAGAAAATTGTGCCCTTTCCTGGATCCCAGGACATGCTGTGGTTACCTCTCATCTGGATTATTGCAATAATAATGATATTTGGGGATATCTTTGAAGAGCATTAGGAAGCTATAATTGGTCTGGAATGCAATGGTGTGGCCAACTGGCAGAGTCATATTTCATGGAAGGCCAAGAGGATGGGATGGGTCTCACTTGGAAGGGTACAGCATTCCAGAGGACAGAAGCCACAGCACAAAAAGGCTTTTCTGCTGGACTCCACAACTGGAATTCCTTGGCTGACAGAGTCTGCAGGATGCCCCCTTTGTCAACATGAGCAGGGCAGGAAAACCCCATTGGGGTGAGGTTTCTCACATAGCTTGGATTTATGGATCTCGAGTAAAACTATTTCTTCTAAAAAGCAGTTAAAGTATGAGTGCTCACTGAAATTGAGACAAAATTAAGTAATTAAGAATTAAGGAAGGTTTGATTGATTAGGATTTAATCCTGATTGATAGATTAGGATTGAGTGGAGTGGAGAATGCCCCTGTGGAAGGGGGGTGCTTTCATAGTTTCCTTGCATTTCTGCAAAGTTGAAAATTCCTCCAAAAGATAATATCTTGCTCTTCTTTCTTAATTACTCAACTAGACAAGTTAATTACTTAATTTTGTCTCAATTAAGTAATTAAGAAACAAGAAAAATTGAAAGAAAAAAGGGGGTAATGGACTCTTGGATGGTTAGTGATTATTTGGATTAAATCCTAATCAACCACGGTCCTGTTAGAATATATGACATACTAAAACTTTTATTACTTGTCTTTTTCTTACTTTCCTTTTACTTTTCTCTTTTTCCAGAATCTGAATTGTCTAAAAGTTATGAACGAAATACTTGCCTAGACATGAAAGAGAACAATGAAATCAATGTAGCTGAAGCAATATTTACAGTATTGTCTTATTGCACTTTATCTCCCAAATCTCTTGGTGATGCCCTTCAGAACTACATGGAAAAAGAACACATGTGGGATTTCTTACATAATATATCAGGTGTGTATAATGTAATAAAAGATATCTTGAATATTATATACTTAGTTTTCTTGATTTACAGGGTGTCTTAAAACATAGATCTTCAATTATTCAATAATATGAGTGTTCTCTTTCTTTCCAAGATACTATGGTATAGTAATTATGGCAAGGTAATTAATGTTTTAGACCTGAGTTGATACTATTAAATATTACATTTGTTTTCATCAGTGAAAACAATTTCATATATAAAATATTAATTCTGCAAGAATTAATGTGCATTTGGACAGTAACATTATTCCTCTGAGAACATTTAATTTCTGTCTTTGAGTTATTTTGAAATACTACAGAAATTACTTCCTACACATCTTGATATGTAGTACCCCTTGGCACTTTCAATTTGAACTTCATTTCAGGGATAAACTGTATGAAACATTAATCATGTAGTTTGTCCTCAAGTACAGGACAGTTTTTTCCAAATAACTAACAGTGGGATGGATTTGGACACTAGTAGGGGAGAACTTCAACTACTTATTCTTCTGTAGTCCTCTCAAATTCACCCCGTGTCTGAGGTTTACCTTTTCATTTATGTGAGAGAAGCTTACATAACTTCTTCCTCAGCAAATTAGTATATGTTAGTCTCATAAGAGCTGGGATTGTGAGGATGAGAGAAAGTCGGTCTGGTGGTCTGAAACAAGTATCAGGTACTTTTTTTTTTTTTTTTACAAATGTGTTTTGTATTTAATTTTTTGAACTTTTTCTTTTTTTTAATCTCTTACCAAATATCTCAAGAGAATGACAATAATATGATGATGATAATAATAGACATTACTTTTCTAAACCAAAAATATTTAACAGTTGAACCAATCATAGAAGCATTCTTAAATTTTAAACAAACAAAGATACAAAAGAAGTATTGTGTTGAATGCTAGTGGTAATCATTTTTATTTTTTCCTTTAAAATATTCTACTGAGAAAAATAAATGTTTAATTTATAATAATTATGCCATAAAGAAATTTAGTTCCATGGGTTCTATTTATGATAAGAATCTAGCATTAAAAACCAAATGAAACTTTATAAAAATCTGAATATTAAAATTTACTCAATCCTGAGTTTGTTTCACTATCATTAATGTTTTTTGTTTCTGAAGTTTCTAATTGCAATGAGTCAGAGCCAGAAGTTGTCAAGTGCTTGAAATCGACTTTGATTAATTCAGTTAATGGAACAGTAAAGGAGGTAATCTCCTTGATGCATTCATGGGAAGCAACAGAGAAATTTGGCACTTATCTTCCTAAAAAAATTATTCCTGAAAGTTTGTTGAGTACAGTTCCAAAGGAATGGAATTACATTTATAAAAATGGGAAAACAGAAGAATCTGGGAAATGTAAGTATGTTTACTTAAACCTGTCAAAATATTAGTTAACTGTTTAATGAGAATATGTAAAAATGGAAGAGTTTTTGATAATGAATATCTTGGTAACCACTTTATTGTAGATTTTTGTTTATTAATAGAATGGTTGACTTATTTTTTAGAAAGTTAATGGAAAAATATGTATAATTTTAATAAAGAAGATTCAGCAAAGTAAATCATGTTCAGAGGGGAGGAAGAAAGAGCTCTATACAAGTGAATATTGTGACATTTTTCCTAGAATTCTCTGTTGTAGTTGAACTGCGTCATTTCCGGGCTAAAGAATTACATTTACTCTCAGTATGTTAAGTTGCTTTATCTTTTCCACTGGAGAAGTTGATAACAGTTATTAAATGTCTGTGATTCACTTAAATGGATGCATTAAAAATATTGGAGAACATGCTAAACCATAAAGCACAGTTAAATAAAAACATTTAAAATATTTTCAGAATGTAGTGTAAAGTAGAAGCAATATGTATTCTTAGAATTAGTAATGTAATTGAATGAATGTTTGTAAATAGGTTAGACAGAATAAGTACCGGTATATTTTTCAATACAATAATTACAGCAAATGATATATGCCTCCAATTATAGTATATCTTCTCTTCATATTGCTATAAGTTGCATTAGCTTTAGGCAATCAGAAAGTTATGTCAATGAGCTGAGCGGCCACAAAGATTTAATAAACCAATAAACTAACAATATTGGCTATTGTAAGTTTGTAACACTTTCAGCAGCACGGAATGGATGCACTACTGTAAAAATATGATATGGCCTATTAAAAGGAAAGAATTTGCTTCTACAAGATTTGCACACACATAATACAAAAATCATTTGTTTTATTATTCTGTGAATATTGTATATTGTAGCTTTATTGAAGAAAATCCCAGTAAAATGTGTCCTGTCACGATAGAGAGCTAGATAACTGAATATAAACACCTGGTCTTATGAAGAGCAGATTAATCTTTCTAGGAAAGAATAAAATAAAAATAAAAATAAAAATGCATTCCAAATGGGCCTCTGCTTGTTCCAATGTTCACATGTAGTGCCTAGTCTATAGGAGATTTTATCCGCATGATTGAAGCAATAGTGATCAGGATGGCTCAGTCTCGTAAGCCATAATGGACAGATGAGTGAGAGAAATGTGTGACAGCCACAATTAAATTAAATCACATTAATTTTATAGGTTGTGATTCATTGTAAAATAAATCTGTTTCATCTTAATTATCTGATTTCATTTTTCTTTTAGGTTTCACAAGGCTTGCTGCTCAACTTCTATCTATTGTAATCAGCAAGTTACCTTCTGTAATAGCATGTTTGCCATCCCCAGTTAAATATTTCTTTTTAATATCTGAGAAAAAAATACCAGCAAAGTTTATTGAATCAGAGAAATATGGTTTTCTTGTCAAGACTTTGATTATAATTATATGCCAGATATTTGAGGATGGAAACATCACAGAACTTTTAACGGGTACAATTCTTGACAGATGGAGCAAAGAAAAGCTCAGTTTAGTTTGCATATCTTTGGAAACTATTATAGGAAAAAAGAAAAAGAATCCTAAACAAGTAATTCATAAGATAATTCAGAGCATTGAACAGGAGAAGCCAAACTGGATTGAAAAGCAACTCCTGAAAGCAAAAAAACTGAGCACAGAATGGTAAGAGTCATTTTTCTTCTTTGTTGTTGTTACTGCTGCTACTGTTAAGTATAGATCATGTTCAAATAGTTTATAACAAGATAGTTAATTTTAATTAATTATAATAAAATAAAGTAAAATAGTTTATAATAGAGTCACTTCCGAAGAGATGGGTAACACATAAATCCAATAAATAAATAAATAAAATTTGAAGTAGATGGTACCGAGTTCTATTTGCCTTATTTTCCTTTCATTACTTTGATAATGTTTGATAATGAATTTATATTGTTTGATAATGAATATATATTGCTGTGGAGATTAAATCTCAGTGGCAGTATTTTACATAGAAGCTTTCTATTGGATTATATGATTGTTATGAAATAAGAACCTATAATATTATAATATAAAGTTAGACTTAAAGGAAAATTGAAGCATTTCAGAAAAGCATTAAAATGTATATTTCACAATCAGTAGTTGGAAGATTTGTTAGGAGCTGAATGAAAGTAAATATTTTATGTCTTTCTGACTGATATATCTTTATCATCTACTGCTGATTATAACAATATATGTGGCATACTTTTCAGATGATACTGGAGTTCACTGAACTTTATTTCTGTTTTTTAGGGCAACCTCATTAATTTCTGAGAAAAAAATACAAATTCTCTGGGAAAAAAGCATGTGGTCATTCTATTTGAGTCCTTTTAATTATTTAGTAGGCTAAACTCAGGCTACTTCCACTTCCAGCTATCTTTAGCCTGAATTATAGGAGAGATTATCTTTGAAACTCTTTCTGTCTTTCAAGGGTTTTCTGTCTTGAATCAAAGCCTTACACGTTGCCTGAATCCTTGGTCCCTTGAAGTAAATGTGTGTATATGCATTGTTACTGTATCTTTGGATTTCTTTCTCTGTCAAACAGTGTATAAGGAGAGATGTAAATGCCGTTGAGTCTCAGAGATCCAGTGGAAACTTACAACCCAGCAAATCCAGGGTTTTTTTTATGATGTTCCAGACAGATTAAACTAAAAAATAGTAAAATGTAAAATCAATTCACATTTACCAGTCAAGTTCCTCAATATGACCAGGTCTCACTTCTAAAATCTTGTGCTTAATGCTATTTTCATTGTACTTTTTATTGTAGCAGGCTACTAATATTTCCTATTAAAATAATTGAGTTTGTGGTGCTATTGATATTTTGGCTATTTCCCAAATAAATAAACTGAATTCTTTCAGTATGCTTTACATAGGCAAAAGGTCTTAACTGAAGAGATCATTGTATTACCGGTAGTGATATAGGGTTAAATTCACAAATATGGTCATTGTTTAAATATCTATTGTGGTTGTGTATCAGAAGGTAGTTTAATATCTGAGGCATATTCCTGTTTGGTAACATAATTTAAGCTCAAGTGATTCAACATGATTTACTTTCATCCTAGAGCCATAAAGCACCATTTCAAAAATGTGTCTGATGAGGCAATGTTCTCTCAGAAAAGAATCCTTGGCCTCTTGTGCTTCGGGGAAGGGCACACTGATGATGCTTATAGCTCTTGCCACATTTTTCGCAGGATAATCTGCTTGCAGGTTTTATTATAAGAGCAACCCATAGAATTCTCACCTTCCCATTTCATTCTAGTCATTCTGTTTCTTCTACTGTGGCCTTTGTGGCGGCACTACTAATTTGAAGACACACTCTTCTGTGAAGGTGAGATAACTTAATTATAAATTGATGGAATCTTCCATAGTACATTCAGTCACATCAGGCTTGACATCAGTAGATTCTGCCACACTTTACGGAAAAGTAATTTGTGTCCAAAATAAAAGCACAAGTCCTGACTTTTGAACACTGAAAATCTCCAGAAGAAGGAAAAAGAAATGAAGCATCCTCCAAAGTTAAATTTTCCCTGATATAATAGAGCTGCTGGGACTGGAATTATTAGATTAATCAATGCTGTGCCTTCTCTACTCATAGGACTGTGAACTTTGCTCTAACATTTTCCTGTATCAGTGTTGGTATTCTACAGTACTTTAGAAAGAAAAACAATGCAGCAGTTTGGGAGCAGTCAGTGGAATCAATTGATTTGGTGCTTATCTCCTTTAATCTGCTATTAGTGGGTGATGCTCCTGTTAATATTGATTGGAGATGATGATGATATCCATTCAGTTGTGTCTGACTTTTGGTGATTCTCTAGATTTCTCCACTTCTTCCAATCTTGCACTACTTTTTCTGCATTCTGATTGGTTTCAGTTTTGGGAGTGTCCAGCCACAGTATTCTGGTTTCCTTTTTAGTATTCTTACACTATGATCTACAATGATAAAAATTGGGTTGTAGATTTAGTTAGTTAATTAGATAATTGTATTTATATCCTGCCTCCCATTGACTAATTTTTCCCACTAGAACTTTGTGGGGTAGGTTGTGCTGACATATTATGACTAGCTGCAAGTCACTTAGTGAGTATCGATAGACAAGAATGTATTTGAACTAGGGTTTCTTAGGTCTTAATACAGCACTCTCTATATTGGCTGTTCATGGAACCCAGATGTAGGCATCGTATAGTTTCTTCCATTAACATTGGTATATATATATACATATATATGATTTTTTCTTCCAACTTTTTAAAACCATTCTTAAGCTCAACTAGATCTTGCTGGATCAGCTTCAAGATTCGTACTTGAGCTAGGATCTCTTTTAACAAGATAATTGAAGATTCCTCTTCTGCCAACTTTTCTGGCTCAGCAGATAAGGACACACTGTTGGAATATAGCTAGGTGTTACCTGTATGAGTCTTACTTAAAACAATTTGTAATTTAAGTTTCATTTAAAACAAGATAATATATAATACAAAAATTTAATTACCCAGCAACCACAGTCTTTATGCAGAGGGTCTCATAATACAGGAGTTTGAAAACCCTTAGTCAGGGGAGAAGTGAGAGACATGCCTATAGTGCCATCTCAAAAGTGGAAGTCCAGCATTGCAATTGTGTTAGTGCAGAATTCTGTTATAATCCTGGAACACATTATTACTAAAGATGACATACAAAGAATAGATTTCCTGTATTGCCCATTTATCCAAAGAACATAGGAAGATGTTTTGATTTCCATTAGTGGGCAGGAACAGAAAGAATATGACTGTTAAGCTACTTTCCAGAAGGAAGCTGGCTTGTTTAGGGCTAATTTCTCGGACAGGTAAGAGTCTTTGGAAATATGACACTGTGTGTCATCAAAACCAGGAAAAATTAAGCAAAAAAAGAATGTTTGTATTTTAGGATATTGCCTTTTTACTATCCTCCTGAAACATTTATTAAATTTAATTGTGTGTATTTTTATAAACTGTAGTATATTTTTGCATATGTTAAGAAAGTTAAAGTATCAAATGTAGTTTTGATTATATTATATTACAGTGGTACCTCTACTTACGAAATTAATTCGTTCCGGAAGCCGTTTTGTAACTTGAAAATTTTGTAAGTAGAG
>JAEANM010012669.1:0-14710 GCA_017656035.1 Myanophis thanlyinensis | reverse complement strand
TTATAAATCCATTATGTGAATGGATTTCATGTATTTTAAAGTGTATATATTTAATAAAGTTTGTTTTTAAAATTAAATTAAAAAAAAAAAAAACCACTTCTGGATTTTCTGAATAAAAGAGAAAAAACTGAAAGTGGGTTATTGCTATAGAAGTGGCTAGTTGTTACTATCAGATATAACTAAAGTTGGTATTATAACTTCTCTAACTATCTTATTGTGCCAAAAAAAGTTAGAAGTCACTGCTTTTTCCTTTCCCCCCCTTCCCTCATTCTGTTCTCCTCTATCCTATTTCCTCTCCCTTTTTCCCCATTGTCTTTATACCTATTTGTATTTTATATTACGAAATAGTAATAGTAATAATAAAATATATTTTAAAAAGACCCTTTGATTTCAAATGTTCTCTTGAAACAACAAGCAACAACACCTTGGGATGCTCCTGGATCTGATGCCTTCCCTGAGTGCTCAGGTGAGAAGAATGATGTACATTTCTGCCTGTCTATTGCAACAGCTTACAAGGCTTGCCACATCTTGGGTAAGGCTGATCTCACTTCTTTGAACCACACTCAGGTTATTTCTTGAACACAGTAGATGTTTGGCTTATGCTTTTATGTGGAGATGCCTTTGAAGGGAACGCCAAAGCTATAGCAGATCCATAATGTGACAGCCAAGCTTCTGTTGAGTATATGTCATTGAGGACATGTGATTCCAGTCCTGGCTCAGTTTCACTGGTTACCTATCATTTTCTGAGCCAAATTCAAAGTCTTGCTTTAAAACTTGTTAGATGTTTGTTATGGCTTGGGACCGTTCTTCCTAAAAGAGCAACTACCCACTCAGCTCCATTAAACAATGCTCAGGGGTGCCTTCCAGGCAGCGGTGGAATTCAATTTTTTTTTTACCATCAGTTCTGTGGGCGTGGCTCGGTGGGCGTGGCTGGGGGGGTCATGTGACTGGGTGGGCAGTGTCTGTAAGCAGGGCAGTAAAGATTAGGCTAGAAACAACACCAGAATGTTTCTTTCCTGCCTTCCTTACAGGATTAACCCTGTAAAGTAGAAAAAAACAAAAGGAGATTTCTTCCAACAACTGGTTCTCTGAACTGCTTAGAAAATTTACTACCAGTTCTAGAGAACCTGCTAGAACCTGCTGAATTTCACCTCTGGTTCCAGGGACCCTATATGGAAGTATTTCATTGGAAATTTTCCCATATAGCAACCCTAATGCTATGGAGTTGCCTTCCTATCCTTTATTTTTTCTCTTTTCATTTTTAAACGCAATTTGGAAACATGATTTTATATACAGTCATTTTCTTCCTTTGTTATGTATTGGTGGCTTTTACTGTTATTTGTTTCTGTTAATGAAAGATTTCATTGTCAATTAATGCTGCAAACCATGAAGGGCTGATTTTTCTGGAAGCAATGTATAAATAAATATGATTGCTCAGGAAGGGAGTGGGGCAGAGGTGGAGGATTAGAATTACCAATACTTTTAATAGATCTTGGAAGATAGTTTTATAACTGGACTTTAAAAATGATGGACTTTGCTATAAAATCATGCTTTGGACAAAGAGTTGCTTATAATTGAACTATGTAATGGGCGGAAAGGAAGTATCCTTCCTAGCAACCCAGTGGTTATTGATTAATGTATAGAGTGCCACATAGCCCTTCCATGATAGAAGCATTCATCATTTGCTCAAATGAATAAGTCAACATTCTTATTAAGCATATTAAGCTTATTAAGTCCTTGTGCTGCAATGCCGCCTCAATTGAAGGATCTGATTCAGCCCAATCGAGTTGACAGAGAGAGTTGGCTCAGCTCCCACTGTTGTCTTAGATCAGGACATGTGTCAATCATTGGGCAATGAACTGCCCCTGGCTGTCCGTCCTCATTTCTTCATGGTGGGAGGCATGTTATCCCTTCAGAAGAATTTATTTTCGCCTGCCTTCCCTACTAGTCTGGCCTTGACAGCTCTGCCCTGTTTATGGCATTTAGCATATGGTTAACTGTAGTTCCATTCCATAGCTTAATAATATTAGTCAAGACAGAGTATTTGAACTGAGCTGAGAGCATTTCTGTACCTTGCCTCAGCCATCGGTTTATAACCCTTTGTATATACAATGTTTGAGAAATAATTAGCATCTTTCATACATGTGCTTAAAGATCCTAATGGGATCGCTTTGGTTAATACCTTTCATAATTTTGTTTGGTTTCTATTAAGTAATAATACATCATGCACTATATTTTTTTATTGTCACCAAGTAGCACATGGCAAAATGCAACTGCAATCAGACTGTAATAGTGGAGGTGTGGATCTAAAAACAGGATGGGCAATTTTTACAGTATGTAGCCCAGGGTTGCATAGTATAGGTTTGATCTCTGAAAGCCACAAAGTGTCAAGGGCCACAATGGAGTGTCAAGGGCCACATACAGCACCAAGGTCAGATGCCCAGACAAATGCCTATCTCAGGCCTAAAGGAATGCATCTTGTTCTCTGTACTTTCATTATTTCATTTACATTCCCAGCAGTGGTGGGATGCAACTGGCTTTACTACCGGTTTGGTGCACACATGCTTCTAAACTGCAAGTATTTCCTTACCGGAGACAGCCCGGGTGAGTAGGAAGACTGTGGAGATGCGCAAAACAGCTGTTCCACAAGATTCAGCTGAGCTACAAAAAAAAAAAAGGATATAGGAGAGTATCGGTAGGGGCGGGTGGGCGGGCAGGGCCAAACGTCATCGCCACTACCGGTTCGCTAGAACCAGTGTGACCAGGCTGAATACCACCACTGATTCTCAGCTATCCATTGCAGCTCTGAGCAGTTTGGAGCAAGTACCATAAAAGCATTCCATTCAAACACATTGCAAGTGAGTAACTTCCAATTTCTCTGTCCTTCTCTCTCTTTCAATATCACCCATCCTTCTGGTTTAATCGGAGGAAGCGGTGAATAGGAAAGCTTCATGTACACTTTTGACTAATGCGGTCAATAAATGTGGCCACTGTACTTATTCAATAAAAAAGTGAAAAGAAAATATATGTCTATAAGATATAGTGGTTTTGTAGTGGTAAGAATGCATATTGCACAGAAAAACAATTTTAGAGCCACAGAGGAGACAGCAAGTCTATGTAATGTGAAATACTAAATCCCTATTCTTTCTACTTCTTTAGAAATATCTTTTTTATTTATTTCTTGGGTTAGGAATGGAAGTATTCTGAATTACCTAGACCAGAGAATGGTAATGCATGCTCTCTAAATGACGTTGTTCTGAATTGCATTAATCCCAACCAGCAGGACAAAGGGTAAAGGATGGTGGGAATTTCACTTTCAGAACATCTGGAAGAAGATGCATTGATATTACTCTTTTACATTTAGACTATAATTCGCAATTGGACTTATTTCCATATGTTCTTTTTGCATTGCAATGACTTTTAAAGATTATAATGAACTCAGTTTTAGAAACATTGTCATGCTTTCTCTTTGATGCCTCTATCTCATAATGTCTAAGAAAAGGGGAAAGTAAACCACTATTGGCAGCTACTAGAAGCTGCAATAGATGGTTCGGCAAAGCTCTTAACATTACTAATACCACCTTATATGAACAAAGCGTTGCTGGTTCTCTTAGTTAATCCAATTAAACTTTTAATTATTGTGCCATTTAGTTTCTTCACTCTCAGCCTCAGGTTACTTTATACAACATAGTGATTTTATTATAGATTATAATTATTTCATTATACATTTTAATCTGTGAAAGTTTTCTTCCATTCATCTTCATTTACACAGAGATTATTGGTTTCTAATTCATCAAACACATCCTGTTTTTGAGAGTCTTGAAATCAGATATACAGTTTAGTACTTCCAGATGGGATCAAACATACAAATTAACAACACGAAAGGAAACAGATCTGAATTTTATTCACAGAGACATATTTGAAGGGGAAGAATGTATACATTCTTCTTGGTTTTCATTTTCATTTAAGTGGAGGATTGCCCTCAGCACACTTATGGGAGAATTAATCTCTGAATTCAGTAAAAGCCTTTTGAATTAGGACTTGACATGTTTCTTTCTTTCCATGCCACTTTTATGAGATTTTTCAGCACCATTTATGTTATTCAAAAGTATTTTCAAAATCCACAGATAAATATCATATGTACTGTATATATTCATCCCACCTCAAAAAAAAAATCACTTTTTTTTAATTCAGGGTGCTGAGAAATGAATCACATTCCACATTATATTCCAAAAGAAGCAAAATCCGCTTTCCATTTTTTATCATTTTTATACAACAAATTCTCTGGAGTAAGATTATTCCATATTACCACTAGGATTTTCCACATTTTTTTTCTGCTACAACTGTTCCTCAAATGTTCAAGGAGGAAAAAGCTAACTGAAAATTTCTAATCCTACACCTACTGGTATCATTGTGCCACTAGACCAGTGGCCCCTGACTTTTTGGGCATCAAGGACCAGTTCTGTGGAGCATGGTTTTTCTGTGGCCTGGGGGCAGGCATGCTTTTGCAAGCTGCCTTGGATCCCACGCATGAGTGGATGGAGCTCCACTCATCTGTGTGGCCCAGTTCCTGGTAGGCCTCAGACCAGTGCCAGGCCACATATTGGGGATTGGAGACTCCTGCGTTAGACAAATCATTGAGGCCCTCAGTTGTCCAAATAATAATAAAACCAATTAAGTCCTGACCCAGAGTAAAAACAAAAAAGCATCCCATCACTTTGGTATGAAAAGAT
The DNA here is from genome assembly GCA_017656035.1 of Myanophis thanlyinensis. Taxonomy (NCBI): domain Eukaryota; kingdom Metazoa; phylum Chordata; class Lepidosauria; order Squamata; family Homalopsidae; genus Myanophis; species Myanophis thanlyinensis. Next base: position 9,977 of record JAEANM010012669.1, on the reverse strand, counting down.
TTTGAGGTAAGGCAAATGAATAAATTCTGCCCTAGTGCATCAGAATATAATAAAAATGAATTTCACTAGAATTAATGGAGTGAAGTAAATGGATTGACCCTAGGGCAAAAAGAGAGAGAGAGAAAGAATTTTTAGTCTACATTGTTATAATCACAAAATTACATGTGCAACAATTAATTTCCGCAACTTATTCATTCATCATGTTACCAACAGTCACAAGCTGCTGGAATAAGAAATTAATTGATATATTCATTACATTAGCCATTAAGTTAATTTCATTGGCATTGGACAACTACACTCAGTTTTGCCCAACGAGTAATTACATTTATTATCACTGCTTTGGCTGTAAGAAAAATCAAGAAGGAAAAATACTGACCACAGTCCCAAAACTTCTTATGTGTAGATGGGGGTTCTTTATTCCCTCCTCTACATTTTCTATTTCATCAAACAGATCATGCTAAGCAGCAGCCATTCCCATAACAGCTTTAAAAATAAATAACTAAATATGACTTTTATTTTGTGTGATTACAACATTTAATGGGTATTTAACAGATGAAGCACTGTTTAGTATTATAGTATCTTGAATTTGTATCAGATATCTCAACCTACCTTTTAATTCATTTATCAGTAAGGTCCACCAGTACACTGGTAGTTTGCTTCCAGAGAAACCAGTATTATGATGAAAAATCTCTTCCTTTGAAGCTTGAAGAAGAAAACAGGACTTTCCATTCATGATTTTAGAACAGGACAGAAGGTTTTGGGGATGAGAAGGAGCTGCATACAGCTTTTATGCAAACTTTCTGCCTGAGATCAGGTTTGTAACGACCATACTATAAAGCAAAATAAAATCATCCATGAACTAAGATTGAGAGGTAATGCTAGCTTGCCATGTGTCACAAGCAATAAATAATTTTGAAAACAAATATGTACCACCTGCTGGATAAGAAAGAAGGCAAATGAAACAATATAGTAAGTGACGAAGAAAAATTGGACCTATTTGATTTGTAGACTTTGAACGCTTTCCTTTGTCATGGTCTTTGATTGAGAGACAGTGCAGCATCAGCAGCAGTTTCCAAAGAAAGGAAATTTATTACAGCAATTGTTTAAGTTGACTTTGTGTAGAAGAAAAATGCTACTATTTGGAAGAAGCATTGTTTGTGCCAAATTGTTCTGCGTGAGGAAGAAAATATGGCATGTTGTTTCTGCTATCATCTCAATGGAGTTGATGCAATCCTGAGACACTGGAAATTTGACTTTTCAAATTATCTGTTGAAGGGAGGTTGGGCGGGTGGGAGGGAGGAATACATTTGATCTAAAACAGACCTAGCCTTGCATAGAGTTAAACTAACATAATCCCATCTGTCTTGATATCATGGAACACCAAAACCCTATTAAATGCTCTAGTTCACTTAGTAAAGTCTTCAAGAAAAAGGGTTACAGAGAAACTGGGAGATGGAAAGTGAGAAAGAGATACTTTTTTAAAATTACAGAAATCTCTACCAAACTCTGGAGGCACAAACTACATCTCCCAAACATTAACTAGTCTGCAGTAGCCAACTATGCCTCCTACGAAAGAAAAGAGCAAATGAAGTCTTGGGACGTTTCATGGACAATACTTTTTCCAAAAGGCGAGCAGTTAATATGGCTGTCAATCTACGCCTTCCGTGGGCATAAGGCTTGTCATTGGTTACTTTTTTTGAATATGTTATAGTTAATTAATGCTTTTGCTAGATCTTATATTTGAGGCTGATTTTTAACCATGTTATTGCAATGTAGGTACTGATGAGTCAATACAAAATGCTTGCATCTACCTCTGTTCGTCCTTTGACTACATTGTTTAATATGGTTGTGTTCACCAGTAAGGAAAATTCACTTAGTTTGTGATTAAGTAGGTTAAGAATCTATGCACAGAGAGTCATAAAATAAAACAAACTTATCAATTTTTATAATATTAGTAATACTGAACAGGTTTTCAGTTTCAGCTACAAAATCCTTAAAACATTCTTCCCCAATCTCATGGACTATCGAACTGGTGGACTTCACTTTCCACAATAGTGCTAGGCTGGTTAGAGGAGAATGGGGAACACTTTTGGGGATCTCAGTACTGCAGGGAAAGAAGAGCCCCTGAAAATGACCTCCCCTTTCTTCTGTGATTGAGATCTTCCACTACAAAAGAAGTGCTTCTTCTAGAAGATATATCAGCATTTTCAACTGGGATATGTGCCCATGTTGCAAATTAATTCAAACAGTTTTTTCTCCAGTTTTAGAGGGACATTTTAGGGTTTTCACTCCTGTTTTGAATAGCATGCATTTCAGTTCAATTTTATTAACTTTCCACTAAAACGTAGCAAGAAACGTTATCATCAGATTCTGAATGGGTGTCATTCATGTCAGGTGAATAAGCCGATTCAGAAGGGCATCTTGAACAGGGGAGCTCACTGACAGAAACAATAAACTACAAGGGAAAAGAAATTCTATGCAAAGATTATAGTCTGGATTTCTTGCATTTGTGTGCAATATACTCTTTTTCACACTGTAGGCATTCAGCTCTGTCCTCAGATCTGTGTTGATCATAGATTGGTTCCAAGATTCAGCTGAGTACTCTAGAACAGGGGTCTCCAACTATGGCATGCACTGGCTGAGGAATTCTGGGAGTTGAAGTCCTCAAGTTGTAAAGTTGCTAAGGTTGGAGACCCCTGCTCGAAAAAGAAAGACCATCTACAATGGCAGAAAAGCTCATACCTTTTTAAGAAAAATATAATTTCTTTCTCAGATATTCACTTTCCCTTGTCCCTTTAATCCATGAAGCCATAACATTTCACAGTCCTAGAGTGCGCTTAATTTGAGTCTGGAAGACTTTCACCACAGCTTATAGACATGGCTGTTCATAGCTTCAGTAAACCCAGCTGATGTATAACAGGATTTATTTCTGACATGTGCTTAATGTGGAAGTATGTGAACATTATAGCCTCAGGTTCTTTTGAAACATTTTTATGTCCTCCCTCCCTCCCCCCACCCCCACACCGATATTTAAAATGTAGAATATTTTCTAATTTTTTTTTAATCTAGCTACAGACAATTAGTCATGTGTAAAATAAAAACTGGTGGGACCAGATGGTGCCATTTCAGCAAAGCTCAGGAAAGCATTATGATTCAGGTGGGCATTTCATTTTCATTTATTTAATTAAAAAAAATATGGGTTGCATTCCTGGGGCTCAAAACTGGTAACAATAAATAAAAAAGCAGATAAAATGAATAACAAAAAAAAAAAATCCAGGAAGAGTGGAAAAGCTATTGTATCATATTAAAAGTAAAGCCACATCTCTTTTACAGGTTAATAAATAAGAAGCTTTCTATCAAGTTTAGCTATAATTTTGCTAAGTATGATACCCTGCTTACAACCTTGGCAACATTAAGGCATGGGGACTTCAGCTCCCAGAATTCCCCAGCTAGTAAATGCTGTGAATTGACATCCACATGCCTTAATATTGCAAAGGTTGAGAAACCCTGGCCTAAAGTTGTACATTCCATTTTGTTCAGATTTATATGCCATATTCAGATACCCATCCTTTTCAAACGCTGGCACAGTGTTTCTCAACCTCAGCAACTTTAAGAATACAGCTGAGGAATTCTGGGAGTTGAAATCCACACATCTTAAAATTGCTAAGGTTGAGAAACATTTTGCTAGAACTATAACCATGCATGGACAACACAAAATGTAATTATAGTCTCTTTCAAGCTGAGTGCAACCTTCGTGTTTGACAGAAATAGGTTCTGTTTTCTTCTGCTTTGTTTTTATTTTACTTCTAGCCTAGCTAACAGTCAGTGTTTCCTGGTAACCATCATCTAAATATTAAGCAGTTCTGACCTTGTTTTGTTGTCCTAGATCAGCTAAATTGGAAAAAAATATAACAACTCCACTAATACAAATTTGATCCTAATGCTATTTTAAGGGTTGTAATGTTGCATTTACCAATGTCTTTCAAATACCACATCATTGTGCATCTCACGGTACCTCCTCCTATTTCCTTAAATAATTTGGCAATAAAGGAGAAATATATGGCAACTGAAAAGCATCAGAGAGAAGAAACATAGGAAAATGTGCATTGTTCATTTGCCTGAGCAAGTGCAATACAAAGCTTTCTTCTCCATGAAATACCACAGCTGTAATTTTTCACAAAGCTAAATTTGTTCAAACCTTTCATCTGATTTAAAGAATGTATTATTAATCATATTACATACTTTAATTACTGTACCTGTGCAAGAATGGCAGTTCTACATCTGTCAAGTATTGTGAATGGCTATTGCTAATAATTCATAGACATTTTAATGGCACAAATTCACTTTCATAATGATAGGAATTACCTTGATAATTCCTGCACCAGGCAGTAATCTTCCAGATCTATCTGTAGAAAATTATTATGGAAGTTATGGACTTACTGAATTTCTGTCTGCACAAGCTTTGGGTTTGGGTTCTTTGGTGGAATTCTGGGAATCAATGGTTATTAGTCTTGATAGCAGTATGACTGCCTCTGAATTCCATCTGAGTGACATGAAGGAACTCCCTCAATGTGAAACAGACTGCTGAATTAAATAGACCAGGGGGTTGATCAAACAAGGTATTGTTTATATTATTAATTATTATAGAACCTGGAATTTGGAAGTCTATGCCTTAGGCTCACCAAGACTATTTTCATCAGTTTTGAAGTAAACCTGCTCTTCTCCAGACATATCTCTTCCAAACCTGAGATTAACTTGAAAAACCATTTAAACTTGTGTAACTGGAAGCTAACTCCTCCTATATAATGCCTCCGTTCAGGCAGTGCTTCATTCCCTATCCATATAACTTTCATGGCAACAAAACAGAAACAATTTATTGTTATCTTCTTCCAAGATGCTTTTTCAATTTTCCAATCTAGCCTTCAGCCCTGGTATGGTTTGTGAGACTACTAATCCAAATATTAACCAGGATTGACCCTACTTCACTTTTAAGCCAAGAGAAGATCCATCAGGTTTTGGCTTCACTTACCCATTGGATAAAGAATATAATGGTACTTGTTTTCTAACTCCAATAAAGGAATTTGTCTTACACTATTGGGCTATTCAGCTAAGTAGTCAAACTCACTCCACCAACCAAAGTTATAGATTAGAATCTGTTTTACCTATAGTTAGAGAGGAATGGATTGAAACTGAGAACTATAATGCTGCAGAGCATATATGTACCATTGCAATTCACAGTATGCCTCATGAAATTTAAAGTTAGGAATACTATTTACTTTTCTTTGGTAAGGATAAGTACATTAAGATCATTGACCTAGGAACATGGACTATACTGGAAAAAATAATGAGCAACATTCCACTGGAACCTTCTCTGAAGAATAAGACTGATGTAGACTTTTCTCCTAAACATTTCCATCCAGTAATGGATTCAGACAGATCCCACATTTATTCAGTAACATAGACATCAAGTGTAGGATTCTATAACTGCTTAGTATTTCAGAACATCCTTTGCCAGTGATTAATAATGATGGTTTTTTAAAAATGAAGCAGAACAGAAATATGGTGAACATCATTAACTATTCTTGAGACTGGCAATGCTCTCAGCACTGCCACTAGTCAATCCCTGTTGAAAGATAGCCATGCTGCTCAGCTCAATAGATCCAAATACATCTTGTCTGTCCAAAGGGGGACCAGTGGCTCACAACAGCTGTTCTGCTGCTTTGTAAACAAGTCTGGGACATTGTTCTTTAACCTACAAACATGTCTCAGAAAATATGCCTGTGTCTCAAAGGAGTTTGCTTGAAATGCTTCAAAGGGTTTTTGGTGGGTTGTTGTTTAAATTGATGTAGTACTCAAAAAGATTTCAAAGGATTTTGCTATCTATGCGCCCTTAAACCTTGCCTTTTAAAGCTTTTTCTTTTTGCTTGCTTACCCTTTAAAAGAAGAGAGAAGAAAACTAACATGAAATGCATTTCCAATGCATTTGTGCTTGTCATCAAGTAATCTCTTGTAATACCAGAAATGTGGTACACTGTCCTTCTAAAGTGAGTATTATGGAAGTATACAGATGTCATGTTTTAGAATATTGGCCTCACTTGACTAAAGCTGGAATCTTTTCAGTTCCCCTTGGGAAGTCACAGATCAGGTCCATGTTCATAGACATAACATTTCTTGAATCTTCTAAAAGTTTAAATGAAGATTGAATATATTCTATATCTTAGAGAGCTCATACAGCAGGTGTTCTAAAACAGCAATTAGTTTTACATTATTTAGTTGAGTTACAATAGCATAACCTCTGCTTTTCTCTGACATGCCAACTTCCTTCATGAATACATGTTTCTTTTCTGTACCTGTTTTTTTAATCCTATTGAACCAACAGAGGTAATAAATAGCAATATTCTGCATTGCTCTTTATATTGCATTTCTATGTATGTTTAGTCTCATGCACAGACCCACACAAACACGCATTTAGTACAGCTTCCATTGAACTGCAGATAATCTACTGTAAATTAATCTTACAGACCCTACATTGAATGTACTATTATATTTCATTTCTACCCTTAAAGCGCATTCAGCAATACAAGTGCATCATGAATATACCCGCTAAATGACCCAATTGACTATGCAACATCTTCTTAACAATTGCATTCAATACCAGTTTGTTTCTAATCATCGAAGGCATTATCAGCACCTATCACTCTCATAATTCTATTTGCAGAACCTTGTGTTTTGTGATTTTCTGCAGTTTTTTTTCCTTTTCTCTTCTGCTGTCTCCTGGTATTGTATTATCCACTATCCAGACTTTTTTGTTGCTCTTATTGACAGTTTTTAAGTCCTGGGTGTTATGTGAGAGGTGGTTGTTGTTTATTGCTTATACATCATATCATGTTTCCCATTCTCAGAAGCTCATATCTGTTTGTTTGTTTATTAAATTTATGTGCTGCCCCTCTCACTATCCAAAGTAATTCTGGGTGACTAGCAAGCTTAAGGTCAAATAAGAGTCTTCCTTATGGCCAACTGCTATTTAGGTGACTCTTGACTGTGAAACTGCCACAAAACTGTAATGATATGTGTGTGTGACTGTTATTAAGAGAATCTTGCCTTCTTGACCTTTCTACAACACTATAACAGAGCATTATTTAGCTCATTTTAGGAATGTCAGTCCAATGGCTTTCTATCATTACCTTCTCACTTTCCTATAAATACATATGAGGAAGTCTAATCTACTTCTCTTTGCATTTCCTTTTGCATTAATTTTGGAAAGAGAAGTCTATATACACAAATCAAATGGATATTAATTAGTCTAGCTGGCATTAAATATTGAAAGCATGTTATGCCCTGGGGAGCAACTGTAATCTGAACTTTATGGCTTTGATATTCAATTTTTACTGTGATTTTGTTTTCTTGCACTGCTCAACATGTTTCATTTGCATTCAAAGGAAAAATAGCAAAATTCTCTAGTGATTAGCTTTACCTGCAATAAACTTCCTTTATATTAATGAAAGACTGAATTTCCTCATTTCAAAAGGTAATGAAAAATATAGTTAATCAAGACAGTATAGTTCTCCTTAATTTCGTCTGTGTAATTACTGCTACGCTTTAACCGGTTTTTCTCATGGAAATATAGTCAAAGCATATATATTTCACTTCCTGAATTGCTACATTGAGAAAAGAATGGTACGTATAAGAAAGATAAGAAACAAGAGCAAACAAATTGGATGGCAAGGAAGACATTTTAGAGAACGCACATTTTGCTTTGCATTTGTGTTTTGCAGAAATCCCTCTCTCTTAATCTAAAAGTGCAATAGTTAACTCACAAATTATTGGAACCATATTCAGGGAAATTCAGCTAGGAAGATGAGACGTCTAAGAAAGTGAAAAACATTTTTTAAAAAACTGATTAGCTTTAAGAAGGAGAAAAAGGGCGGCAATGAAAGGTGAGAGAAAGAACAGAAGAGAAACAAAGTATTATGAAATTATATATGTTACCTTTTGCTATTGCTAGAACTGTTTCTCTTCCATTCCCACAAATACACCCAAACAAGTGTTCGCTGTTGTTTGCAAGAATGTGCACTTAGATATATAAACTGTCCTCACAACCATTCATTTAGTGACTGTTTGAAGATACAATGGCATTGAAAAAAGTGACTTGGACCTGTTTTCACACTTATGAACTTCGAAGCATCCCTAGGGTCACATGATCAGAATTTGGGTGCTTGGCAACTGGCATGTACTTATGACAGTTGCGTTGTTTCAGGGTTATGCGATCACCACTTCTAAACTTCCCATCTGGCATCTGACAAGCTAAGTCAATGGGGGAAACCAGGTCTGCTTAATGACTGCATGAGTTACTTAACAACTGTAGTGATTCAGTTAACAACTGTGGCAAAAAGGTCATAAAATGGAGTGCAATTCACTTAACAACTGCCTTGCTTAGCAACAGAAATTTTGGGTTGTACTTGTACAATTATACAATTGTACAATTATACTTGTAAGTCAAGGACTGCCTGCATAGAATGCCTTAAGTGTTTGCACATATAATTGCAAACATGAAAAATTAATTGTTATTAATTCACATTCAATATGTATCAGGAATGACTGCAGCCCATGTGGGGTTCTAGATCTTTGTGTTTCTTTGTGATCTCCTAAAACCACTGCTCCCATTCATATTTACCAGGCTAAGAGCGCATCGGCATATACGCCACACCCACTAAATTTTAAAAGAAAAAAATATTTTTACATATATTAGCCTTCCAGACTATAAGCCGCAGATATATATACATTGTGAAATGACAGATATATACATTGTGAAATGAAATTTACACAGAGAGAGTTTGTAAATGTTTATTAACAAATGGCTGATTGAACAAAACAGAAAAGTCATTAATGTTTTTATTCATCCTCCTCCTGTGCACGGAAATCACTGAAGTCATCTTCTTCAGTCTTGTGCTGCTTGCGTCAAGTGCACCAAAAACTACCGGTAGCATCTTCTTCTTTGCATTGACCTCTTGCCTCTGTCACATTTTTGCACCCCCTGATGGCAGTTAGTGAAGAAAAATCTATAGATAAGCTGCATTGTTGTACAAGCCTCAGGGTTCAAGGCATGGGGAAAAAGTAGCGGCTTATAGTCTGCTAAATACGGTAATCTTTCCTTCAATTTAAAAAATTGCTAGTTATTCTCAAATTTGAATATAGATGAAATTCTGTGATAAAATATTATTATTATTCAAGAAAGAAATTCCATATTTTCTCAATTTAAAATGGTTTGCTTTAGTATCCTTTTCATCATAAATTCTTTAACATTCTACCTAACAGTAAGTTTGGATGTATTTCGAAAACCTAAATTAGTCTAGGATCTTTGCCCATGTCAGCTGTATTTGGAGTTTTTTTACAACCATATCAAAGAACTATTTCTTAATTGCTTTTTAGTGCAATTTAGATTTTTCTGCTGTGTACAAAAGGACATATAGATCTCTATTAAAAAATTTCTTATGGAACACTTAGGCTGAAATACTTTTTTTCATACAGCAAAAGCATGCAGATCTCTTAGTGTCTTAGAGTATTTTTCTCAATTAATTTTTGGTTTTAAATTCTTACAATTGCATGTGTATTTGTACCTTTAAGTCAATGCTACTCCTTGCAGTTTTGGGGCAAGATTTCAGAAGTAGTTTGCTATTGACTATTAACTAGTGTTGACAGAAAATGTCTGGCCCAAGGTCACCAGGCTGGCTTTATGCCTACAGCGGGAGGGGCAACTATGGCGGGTACAGGGGGCCACATCGGGTTCCGGGAGCACGCCCCCGTTGGTTGCGCATGGTGGTTTGCTCCGACCCCCAAAGTACTTCCTGTTCCCCAGGTAGTGTGTGTTCTCGGTCCCAGGGCCTTCGGCTGATGCTTTGCAATGCCAGGTCCATTGTCACCAAGGCCCCCCTCATATATGAATTGATCCAGGAGGGGGGTGTAGACCTGGCTGCCAT
>JAEANM010012668.1:0-14711 GCA_017656035.1 Myanophis thanlyinensis | reverse complement strand
TAATTTTAAAATTTTAAAACCCCGTTAGATGTTAGGCCAGACCGGCTTGCTGGAATAGATGGGTTTTTAATACACGCCAGAAGGTCTGCAGGTCCGCAGTGGTCCGAATCTCCGGGGGCAATTTGTTCTACAGGGAGGGAGCAGCCACAGAGAAGACTCGAACCCTCGGGGCTGTCAGACGACACCGTCCCGACAGTGGAACCCCGAGGAGGCCTGCCCTGTGGAAATTCATCGGTCGGCTGGAGGCTGACGGTGGCAGTAGGCGGTCCTGTAAGTTTTACCAATCTCAGAAGGATGAATTAACCTTGAGCCTATCAGGATCGAACTCTAGACTGTGGGCAGAGTCAGCCTGCAATACTTCATTCTAATCACTGCACGAACAAGTCAGAAGTGTGTATTTTTCAGTACAGTGGTAAGTCAATACTCATTAATTGGTTTTGGGAGGCATGATGAGTACCAAAAACGGTGAGTACCAAACAATTTTTCCCCATAAAGAATAATGTAGTGAATCATAAGGCAGCTGACACCAACAAGTTCTAGCATGCACATTGAGTACCAAACAAACAATGAGTAGTGGGACAAAATGTTCATGTCAAAATGGGTTGAATACCAAATCTGATTAGTGTTAAAAAACAGTTGAGTATCAAAATATCACTATTTGAAAGAATAGTCATAACTCTGTGTATAATATAAAAACATTTTATTTTTGAAAGAAGAACGTTTATGAAGTTACACAAAAAAATAATCCATGCAAAATCACAAGAGGTTAAAACTATTTTATGGAACAACAAAATTCATTGAACAAGCTATTGCAGATTGTGAAGAAAGACTCTGAACCAGCTCTACTTAGCCAGGTCTTCAGCATGTATTGCACTACAATTCTCACTGTCTTCAGTAAACATGTCCAAAGAAGAAGCTTTGTGTGATGAAAGGTTGAGCCAAAAATATCTAGAAATCATGTAGTTGGGGAAGGTTGCTCCAAGTGATTCCTAGAACCATGCTGGTTACCTCAAACACAGAACTGAGCAGGGAATCAGAGACCAACCACCCTGTTTCATTTGTAATTCTCAAGAGTCCATCTCCCACATACACCATAAAATCCATTAATCCATTAATGGCAAAATCAAGTAATTCACAGTTCTAGTCAGTATAACTAAATTACCCTTTGATAATTGCCCTGACCCTAATTGGTTTTGGAACTGAATAAGACAAAAATTGTACACAGTTCCATTGAAGTTTCATTTGAATCATTGATTCAGCTTTCTTCTTTTGGTTAAGTGTCCCAGCTTTGTCCCTTTTCTGTGTGAAGTCAGATGGATTTTTTTTTAAGCCAGTGGAAAAGCCATACTCTCCATGTTTACACCAAAGTCCTCTGAAAGGAAATTTCCTACTAGAAAGCTATATTATTGCAGTTCAAAGGAAGAGAGGTTCCATTTTAACCTAGCATAAAAAAGACTATTAAAAGGAACTTCAAAACCAACAGTAAGTCTTTAAAAAGCACTGGACAACCCTTGACCTGTTGGGTCATCATTTCACAGATATTTCCTTACCAAAATAGGGAAACAGAATGGCCATGGATAGACAACAAAGCAGTGGAAATGAGAGTGACTTCTGACTTTCTGCTGGCTTCCCCATTTATTTTCCTTGTGAGAACCTGGCAGAAAATGTTGAAAATGATAATCATGTGACTGCAGCTGACCATGGCAATGGGGCATTGCAGTGGCTAAAACTTTGCCAAATTTCAATCCTATGGGAATAATAAAACCCAAACTTTGGATGCATTCTTTAAGTTAGCCCATTTGAGGTAGCTAATTCAAAAAATTTGGATTCATGTTAGGCTGTTTCACCTAACTGATGGTTGCAAATGGAGTTTTAGTAATACATATAGGAGATGTTAGAGAAAATGATAAGTTACAACCAGATTTTTTTTCCTCCAAGTGAAGAACACTAATAAAAAGTGAAATACATGAATGTATTTACATAAATACACAAATAGTGATTTGTGAGGTACATTTAGTTTGATACAAGAATATAAACTAGGGAAAAATACAGTAAATGTTCAAACAGTAATCTCCAGCCATATCCTTTGAGTTAACTCTCTGGCAGCCAGAATATTTTTGCTGAGAACTTCTCTATTTTTAAAACTTAAAAATAATATTGACTGATTTTCTCAGAACATTTCTGGAACACAAACATATTTACTGGTTTTAAATTCAGGAGAGAAAATCCTAAGGCTCAGAATGATCATACTATGTGACTAAAAAGTGTTTCTCATCTGGGAATTCTATAGCAACACAACAATTTTAGGATTGGATCTATACCACCATCACAGGTTAGAAAATTGCTTGTTAAAATATGGCTGAGGACCCCTGGGGTCTGTGAATTCAAAATTATTTGGCAGATATTGAAGATTTTTGCAAAAAGTTAAAACATTATCTTTATTATTTTTATTCATAATTTTTTTTCATGAAAAACATTTTATGTTAATACATAATTGATTTAAGTGTTATTTTACATGATTCATTAAATAAATATTCTATTGTATGAATATGTCAGTTTTAATTTTTTAGTGGTGGCAAGTTGATAACTAGAACCCATAGAAACAAAACCTTTTTTGGTTTTCTATATTTTTTAAAAGTAGGAAGAGGTCCCAAGAGCAAAATGTCTAAGAAACACTGGGCTAGTCAGATGATATATGTTGGAGATAAAATGTGGAGGTGAGTTACATCTCTCTAGGCCAATCTCAGTTTCATTGAGGGCCACATCAGGGTTGTGTTTTACCTCGGGGGGCTGGAGTTGGTGTGGCCAGGGTGTGGGCATGGCCAGCTCAACGCCACTCCTGTCGGTGGTGCCTGTAGTGGCCTGAGCGCTCTACCAGTGAAAACAGGCTCCTGAGCTCTGTTTTCGGCTGCTACAGCCTCCCGTAACCTCTGCCACCTCCCGGGCTCCATTTTCACTGGCAGAGGGTTGCAGGAGACCGTGGCAGCCGAAAACGGAGCTTGGGAGCCCGTTTTCGCTGGTAGAAGCACCACAGGTTGGTCCCTTTGCTATTTTCAGGGCAACTCCGTGGGCCATATCTAAGTACCCTGTGGGCTGGATCCTGTTTAGGATTAGGACAGGTAGCTTTCTAGAGGTACATTTAACGTTCTGTGGCTCTGACTTGCAAAGTGGCTGGGGTCTCATGACTCCCACATGAGGGAGAAGTATGCATTCATTTTGTCATTTTTTTTTAATGCAGTAGGCCTGTTTTAAGACTTAAGCTACAATTTTCATCTGTTTCCAAACTATGTTGTCAGTTTACCACAGTTGGGGTCAAATAGAATGGGAATCTTTTAAAATAAACAACTATTACAGCTATTTTCAGAGCTGTAAAACTAGCTAGGGCTAGGCCATTGGTGTTGATTTTAGAAATATTAAGACCAATTCTGCTTTGAATAGGATACCTCACAACTGGTTATACTTGTTTGATGCTGTTGGGAATTCTGTTTGAGCAACATCTCGACAACCATTCTCCTTTCTCAGTTTAATGGAAAAATCTCTCTCTTGTTAGCAATGCTAATTCCTTTTCTGATTTGTTATGTTTGTGTGTGCATATGACAAAAATAAAGTGAATTTTGTAATATTTCCTTTCCCACCCTATTTTAATTTGCATACAACATTATTATTATTGCTTAGTCACCATTATGGCTCCAGGTAGTTTATAGTAAACAAAAACATATCGAAAAAACACGAGGAAACACAGAACAGCAGGCTACCTGAAAACAGCAACAACAACAAATTCTGATTGCCCAATGTGTAAAACAAGTCCCAAAATGTATTGTTTTACAAACCTTCATTTATAAGCAGAAGGAAGATTAGGAAATACCTCTGGTGAGGTATTCTTTCACTGCCCTACAGCAACCAATTCAAAAGTCCTGGTTTAAATGCAGCAATCCTTGTTCCCTGTGACAGACATACACAAAATTTGGGGGTGGGTGGGTTTCAAATGCTTTGTTGTAAGTTTCCTATGTTCTGTCTTCCCTCCAAAAAATTCAAGGTGGTCCGTGCAGTACTGTATCTCTCACTCACCTATTATTTTCTCTATAGCAATCCTGTTAGGTTGAGTGGGTAGGTGTCTGACATTTCTGCTGTGATTGTTGAGCCAGCATTTCTTACTTCTGTTTGGGATTTTTTTTAGTTTTTACATGTAAATATTGTTTTTTTACATGTAAGCAAACATCTATTAAAAATGGAATAGACCTTAAAATTTTTGAGCTCACAGTGGAAATACAAGAACCTGTTCAATGAAGGAAACTTTGCCATTGATACTCATCTTGGAAAGAAGGCCTCTGCATAATTTATTTCAAGTCACAGGAAAATATAGATTTTTCATTTGCCATTGGTTTCTATCAGATCCAGCAGCGTGGCTGAGGTGCTTACTCAGTGCTTCTGAATTCAGCTTTGATTCCTTCTAAGTAGGATTGAAATTAGCCTGAGGGCTCACTGCTTCTCTTTCTGATAATTTTTTCCCTTCTTCACACCTTCCACTTAGCTGCAGAGGAAAGGGCTCTGATCCTCTGGTCAGAGGTCTGAAGAAAGGGACAGTTGTGGAATCCTTGGTGGTGCTCTCTGAACTTGGTTGCTTTTGTACAGATGTTTCATTATGTGGGTAGGTAACATTTTCAGTGCGTATGGACAATTTGCAGAGAATTTTCAAAAGGAGGTTGAGAGCCTCTGTGAACACAGCTGGTTTTAACAGCATCATGTTCAGTGGTGGAATTCAATTTTTTTTACTACCAGTTCTATGGGTGTGGTTTAGTGGGCATGGCTGGGGTGGGGTCATGGGAGAGGGTGGACAGTTTCTATAATCAGGGCAATAAAGATTAGGATAGAAACAAACCCAGAATGTTTTTTTCCTGACTGCTTTACAGGATTAACCCTATAAAGTGAAAAAAACAACAACAGATTTCTTATAACAACCGGTTCTCCGAACTGCTTAGAAAATTTACCACCAGTTCTAGCGAACCTGCTAGAACCTGCTGAATTTCACCTCTGATCATGTTGACCAAACATTATGTTAATTCAGGTACAACAGCAATTAGTTATTAGTGGAGATTATAGCTGCAGTGGTGTCTGGTTTAAAACTAAAGTATTTTTGTGAACAAAAAGATTCATAACAGGAAGAGATGCTGCTATATATTTTCTGACTTTTCTCAACTGTTAGAGTAAGGTTTAAGAAGTGATACTTAACCAACCATGTGTGGTAGACTGGTTATATTTTGCTGTTTTCTGTTTCACCCCAAGAAAAACAAATGTAAATATATCAAAGCCTTCCCCATAATTTCTTCATTCTTGGAAGGAAAAAAAAGTGACTTGCAGAAGCTCAGTCAGGAATTGACAGAATAACAATGTATTTGCTTGACTAAACTGGGATATTTGTGAAATGGACCTCTTTTTATTAACTGTTCTCTGCTATGGCTTTCCTCACTTAAGGTGGGGAACCACGACCATGTTGTGGTTGTATTGTGTAGGGGTGCTGTATACACAGAGAGTGAAGGGCAGGCAGTCCTAACATGTCCTTGAGTTGTGCACAATTCAGCAAACTTTTCAGAATTGCTGAATTGATGAGCTGTTGCCACAATAGTTTCATCAGTTCTCTAATTTGAGAAAGATTTTCTAGAGCACGACCTTGTAAGAAGATGGAAAAGTTGCTGATTAAGGGTTTAGGTTGCCCACATTTCCATGGAGACTCTGTGTTTCTTTCAATTGCCTGTTATTTCCTTATTCATGGCTGCAAGACTGTATACTATTACAAGTAGTCTTTGACTTAACAACCATTCATTTAGTGATCATTCAAAGTTGCAAAGGCACTGAAAAAAAGTGACTTATAATCAGTTTTCATGCTTAACCACTGTTGCAGCATCCCTGCAGTCACATGATAAAAATTTAGACTCTTGGCAACTGGCATGTATTTATATGGATGCAGTGTCCGGGATCATGTGTTCACCTTTTGTGACCTTCTAATAAGCAAAGCCATATTCATTTAACTATCATGTTACTAACTTAACGTCTGCAGTTCATTTAACAACTGTGACAAGAAAGGTGGTAAAATCCACTTAACTGTCTTGCTTAGCAGTGGAGTTTTGGGCTCAATGGTGGTTGTAAGTTGAGCACTACTGGTATTTGGAATCAGTTGTCTTACTTCTAAGTGAACATATTGTTAATCTTTCATTTTCATCTCTGGCATTTTCTTTGGGCAGTACAGCCTTCCTTTATGACATGCTGCAACATACAAGCAGTATAAAAGACAGAACTCATATCTCCTGTGCAGATCTGTTGTAGGATCAGGTCTCAACTTCAGTCAATGACCATTCATTCCTGCTTTTCAGCTATCTTAATCATAGCTAGCAAATAAGTGTTCTGCATATTTCTGAGAACATACGCATATACAATCCAAACATGCAGAAGTGTTTTGTTTGAGTATTAGTAAAGGCCCTATAAAACTGGATATTTTAGTTTTGCTTGGATTTTATTCCTGGTCTTTGCAAGGTCAGTTTGCTAGAAATATTCTTTTGGTGTTTCTCTTTTAAGCTAGCAAGAACAGTCAACTGCTTAGAGCAACCTTGCAGCTGAAAGGTTTTGACATATAATTTTGCAGTGCCTGGTTGGCTTTGTTAAGCTTACTCCCGAATTTTTAAAACAACCTTGAGATTTCTGCAATGGTGTCCTATCTTATTTACCATAAATCAGGGCTCCACTGAGGGTTTTCATATGTGAGGCTTACATTTACATTTCCTTATGTTGTTCTATATGAGGCATGCAGAAGTTAAATTGAAACAATTTCTTTTGTCGCTGCAACATCAACAATAATTATTTGCTCCAGAGACACTATAAGTGTTATTCAAACTTGCTTTTTAATCTTATGGTAATGAACTTGCTGCTTAGTGCCTTTTACAATTACATGTTTGGAAAGTGTTCAGGATGTCTACTCTAAAATGTTGCCCATTTCCCAGTAATTGTGAAACAACATTCTTTAGAGAAATGGTATAAGTAAAAGATGATTTGCTGTGGGGATCCGTAACGGGAACAGCCGGAAGAAGAAGAAGAGGTATAAGTAAAAGACCCATTTTTACAGTACCGAAACTAAAATAAGCAAGCAAAATTGTTGTATATGCAGCTTAGAAAGTTGGCAAGTCCTTGATGAATGCTATGTTCAGAACTATTTGTAATATTGTGTTCATTCCATGGCCCCAAAGATATATTACAGTTTCCCCAACTTCGGAATGTTCAGATGATTGGATATTATTTCCCCAATTTGGGGCAAGAACTCTTTAGTAGGTAACTGAAAATTATGGTAGTTGTTATCCAGCATATTTGGAAAGTACCATGTGGGGATAAAGTTGGATTCTTCAAAATACATATATACTGGTAAATACCACTTTTTAACTTTTTAAATCATTTCCTTGCTCTGTTTGTAAACAGATCATAGAATTGATGTATGTTTGAAAACAAAAATGAAAACAGATGAAAAGTGTAATATATTTTCAAGTAACTTTCTAGTTAGTCAATATAAAACATTGGTCCTTACTAGGAGGTAAAGGTGATTGCAAAGAATCCATTGGGAATTGGATCATGGTTTATTTTTTTCAGCAACAGGAATTTAATTTCTGTTTAGATTGCTGAGAAATCAGCTTCTATACGTAGACGGCTTTACATCTTGCACTAAGATGTAATGCATTGTATGAATCCAGCTATGAGATCTGCAAATGTCCAGATGATTATGAGGTGGCAGCAAAAGGAATATTCTGTATCTGTTGCCTTCTGGGGGCAATCAGAATTTTTGCAGCACCTGCATTAAGCAATCCTGAATGAACTGTGAATCTAGCCTTGTGTGCCCATGTGAACATCATCAGGGTACCAGTATTCCTGTAAGCTTTCAGACATAATTTGCTTGAGAGGGTTTTCAACTCTTTGAAGACCAGGGAGGGAGATGAAATGTTTGTCAGCCCTTTTATATCTGGGGAAGAGACTTCCATTGCATCCAGAGGAGTGGAAGGAAACAGCAGCTCCCTGGGGGTCATTGTGGATAAATATTCAGCGACTAGTGCTCTTGGGAGTACAGCTTGCCCTGTTTCCACCTTCAATCTGCCTCTATTGTCTGCATATTTTTGCCTTTTTTCCCCTCCCTGTCATATCCTAAAACGAAACCAATTTCAGTTCCCAATTGGCTTTTAACATACTTGAAAGATTATGATAGCTGTGTAATTAAGTTAGATTATGCAATATAGCCTGGGAGGTAACAATGCCTGATGATTAGATGTGGCTTGTTGGAATGTTTTAGTGGTTGCTTTTAAGCCTTTGGATTCTAGGTGGAATGGACTTAGTTAGGTAGAACTGAATGTCACACAGCTGAAAAGTGAGAACTATGTGGCAAAGAATATATTAGACTGCTTTTAACAACCTTCAAAAGGAAAACAAAGCAGATGTGTTTGTTTATGTCAGTTGCATGTGTGCTTAAAATCGAACAGCTTTTTTTTGGGAGGCTCACCTTTTTCTTTCTACCCCCAAATGACCGGTGTGTGGTGCTGTGTGCTTTTACTTTTGGAAATCCCAGTGCATTGACATTCCACTGTAGGGTGAAAGACAGCGTGCTTTCTGGTACTTCAAGGGTTAATTCTCCTTTACTTTGAGATTAGGAATTAGCTTAGCTGGCTGACCATTGGTGGCTTCTTTCAGTTGTCAGTTGCTCTGCCTGTCTCTTGGCAGTGGCTGCAATTTTGGGGCTGTCTCCTCCCTCTCCCCCTATGTAGCTGTGATTGGTACAGCCCAAGCCGGCTCCAAGGCTGGAATCCTATGGGATTGTAGCTCAGACAGAGAGGCTATGAAATACTGGTGGCCTCACTGACTGTAGCTTCCTCCTCTACCGCCCCAGGTATATCCTGGAGATCTCTTGGCCCATGATTGGATAGAAGACCATGGGATGCCCCTTGTTTAGTTTGTCAGCTTCTTGGTTTCCAGGTGGAAAGAGCTGTCCAGTGAGGTCCTGATATTTCCAGGTCTGTAAATGCATGCAACCCTTTTTTCCCTTCCCTTTTTTTTCTTAGGGAGGTTAAATGACTAGAGCCAGTGAAGCTTTTCATTGGTCCGGAGTTAAGAGATGCTTGACAGGTCAGCCTCTTGTAAAATTGAAGTGACAATATCTGTGCTGTGCGTGGGGAGATGCCTTGTAAGGCTTTTAACAACACAAGAAGGAAGAACTTGTTCATATTGCTGCTGGAGGTAAATGCCTGCTTGTTATTGGAAGGACGGGCAAGTTCTCTCTCTGCTATTTAGGTATGTTGGAGTTTATGCTGAGAAAGGAAATATGTTTCAAAGGAGTGGGAGGAGAGATTTTGATAAATAAGAACCCAAGTTAGCAGTTCTACAGATTCATCATTCAAGAGGTTCCACTTACCAACCTAGTTTGGGCAAATTTGTTCATCTCCTTTTAGAGAAGGTATGTGGGGGGACATGGATCTTAGAGTTGACCATAACTATCCATGGGTTTTTGTACAACATGCGTTTTATTTCTCTTTTCCATGCAGAAAATCCCCTGTAATTGAGAAACGAGTGGGGTCCTCTTTGGTTTCTGAGTTAGACATCATCTCTTCCAAAATGGACACTTGTTGATACCGTATCAGTTTCTTGTTTTGTGCTTAATGTTTAGAGTCGATCCTTCTTGCAAGTTAATTGCAATATTCTGAGTAAACTTTATGATGATGGCTTTTCTTGACTTTTCTTTTGCAACACAGCTAGGAAAAAAATGCCTATTTGATTTTCTAGTCAGTTTCAAATTTGTCCTCTGTTTTTTCCTCACCTAACTTTTATAGTAGCCAAAGCCACTTTTCTCCTCACTCTTAAAAAAATATTTTTGAGCCATTGTTCCAAAAGCAAGAGCAGGGTACTAATGGCAAGATATCTGACAGTTTTGTCTTTAAAAAAATAAAGATAGCTTGTTCTTGTAAAGTTTAAGAACGTTTCATCTTTGGAATATTGACATTTTGATTACAATAAAAGTGTATGGATAATATATAAAATTGAATGGAACAGTAATAAGAAAATCATGGCTTATAGCCAGACATAACATTTGCTTACACAGAAATGGAAATGGATATGTTCAGTGGGAATGCTATCTGCTTTTTAACTCAAGAACTATCTTGAGTTAGAGAATGGACTTGCTCTATACAGCACAGAATGGCACCACAACCTGAAATAAATGGCAACTCACAAGAAAATAAGCTTCCAAACAGGTACATCATTTTATATTTTCAGCATATTTATACCATTAGAAAAATTTATTGCACTTCTTAATGGGTTATTTTTCAGTTAAATGAAAAAATTACAATGATAGGAAAACTTAATCTATCATACAACAGTGGTCTGGAAAGGTATTTGAGAATTCTGTGTTCTGTGAATAAGACAGCATAATTGTCAAGAAAGATTTTATCAGGAATCAGTCTTATTCCTTATTTTATTATCAGTTGGGTTACAAGAATGATTTCTGGTCTTGGAGAGAAATGAAAGTTCATAAGGAATTCAAATTCAAATTTATTGGTCACTTACACAGTCATATATGGTACAATATACAGTGAAATGCTTACGCGACCACCCAGAATGAGACACTTCTGTTCTTTCCTGTTTAACAGAAAGCATGTTCAGGTTCTAAATAGAAAAAAAAATGTAAAAAGAACCATCACCTGAACACTCCCTTTTATGTTCTTTAAGAAATAATTGTCAACCACATTTAAATCCACATTTATTTGTATATTTAAGACATACAATTTTAAAATAGCAGAATACTTTAATTTTTTTCAAAACTTACTGTCTTTAAAAAAATCTGACTATTTCAAGGAAGATCAAATATTAATCTGAAAACCTTTTTACCTGGTAGTTCTTGACAAAGAAATTGTAGCTCTCTAAATTGACAGAATGTCCCTTTTTTCACAGAGAGGCCAAAATAGTGTTCTATACCAGAAGAGCGGGAGAATATCATGCAATTCCTCTGATGTGTGTGTGGAGAGGGGAGTGGGACGGACAGCATGGGTAACTTGCATAAAACAAGAAGAATGTATAATAACACTTACATTGGATGTAATATCTCTCTTGACAGTTGCCAAAAAGGTGTCACGATAATTTCATAATATACCTCTTGAGAAACCTCACATTTGGCATGTATCTTTGTTAGCTATCAGAGTTTTCAAAAGAGTGCCAAGAAAATCAATGCAAAATTAATATGATATTGACCTAGTATCTATAGTTTAAAACTTGGGGAAGGCATTTCTTCACAAAACAGGAAGTTGACGTGGTACAACATGATCAGCCTTCTCCAGTGTAGTGCCTTCCACATGTATTAGGACTACAGCTCCCATAATTTTTAGCTAATGTGAATTTAAGAAGAGATTATTCTTTTTCAAACTGGTGTCTTCTACATGTATTGGGGCTGCAGCTCGCAGAATTCCCAGTCAGCACGATAATTGTCTTGAGCAGTGTTTCTTAACCTTGGCAACTTTAAAATGCGTAGAAATGAGTAGAATTCCAGAAATTCTGGAAGTTGAAGTCCACCCATCTTAAAGTTGACAAGGTTGAGAAATACTGGTCTAGAGGGCACCAGGGAGAGGAAGACTGGAATCAATCATGCTGCGGATAGGACAGGAAGTTAAAAAAGAATGTTTTGTCTTCATTTCTCTAAGCTGTTTCAGGGCAAGTATGTAGAGCAAGTTTTAAAAATCCCACTCCCTCCATTTTTGCTGCAAAATTAGAAGGGTGTAGCTCTGTTGGCAGTCTGGGCTTAGAATCGGTGCTTTTCAATTGAGAGACTGCTTGGCCAATGTGAAGCCCTATCCTGAAGCTGCTCTGAATGGGGGCAGAATGGGAATGGTGAGAAATCTGTGTTGCTTAGGCTGTCCTTGAAGCTCACAGGACTAGCTGTGCTTGACTGGGCCCCTCATGAGATCAAGGCAGATGCTGGCTTTGATAGAGCTGCCAAGCTTTATCCTGGTAATTGGCACAGCCCTTCCTCAGCCCTGCTGGTTTCTCTTAATTAATTGGCTGTTTGCAGTGTACACAGAGATCACATTAGAGAGACATGTGATGGTCATTAATAAAGCATGATGGAGTTTATTTATTTATTTATTATTATTTAAATTTATATACCGCCCCCTCTCCCTACGGACTCGGGGCGGTTCACAGCAAATAAAAATGCATAAACAAAAATTAAAAACCAGTATAAAACAATTAAATTAGCTGATATTTAAAAATACAATTAAAATTAATTAAAATTAATTATAAAAGTTAACCAAAAATTAAAATACCCCGAGGTGTCAGGCCAGGCCGACTAGCTGGAAAAAGTGAGTTTTTAACGCACGTCGGAAAGCTCGTAGGTCAGTAATGGTCCTAATGGTCCTTATCTCAACTTAGCCTGTGCTTGGATAGAAAGAAGCGGGTTGGACCCTGCAAATATTTCTTCCTGCCATATACCTACCACCATGTACCTTACTGCTTGAGCTGGACATGAGGAATCTGGAAGAATGCAGGGGCTATACATGGAATTTGACAGATGTGATCATGGCTGCCTGGCCTGATGTTCTCGTGTGATCACCCAGCCCGATGTTAGGCTTGTGTGGGTTCATTGAATTCTCCTGTGTCTTTAGTGGACTCAGAGATGAATAAGCTCAGAGGCCAAACTAGTTGTTCCTGCATTGCCCCACTGCTTTGGGTGAGTGTGGTGCTAGCAAAACCTGTTCTGTGAGTGGTAAGAGAGTAGGAATGGTGTTACTAGAAGCTCTGAGGAATAAGCTAATAATAGCAGCATTTTAACACAAAAAGCATGGAAAATCTGCCCGCTCTCATCAGCCATTGTTCTGCAGCTGTTTCTAGGGTGCAGTCAAAACCTCCCAGTCCTATTTATTTATTTGTTTGTTTATTCTGTCATATTTTTATAGCCACCTATCTCACATAAAAGTGACTGGGTGACATACTTTATCAAAAAAGAAATTAATACATAAGAACAGTCACAATGAAAACATAATTATAAAAAGATCACAAACAAGGGAAGATGATATTAACCACAGTAAGAGAGCCATTGCAAAATCTCCCTGGTCTGCTGGGACCCCATGATGCATGATAACAGAACCAGGTCTTGAAAGACATGTGAAATGGAGAGAGGGATGGAGCTGACCTCATTTGGGGGTGTGGGGGCAAGCTATTACTTCACAGCCGGCTGAGACACCAAGGTAAGAATTCTAGCTAGCACAGCTACGATTGCCAAAATGTGAGTAACTGTATCTCATTCCAAAAACAATGTTTCTAGGAATATTATACATAAACAGGCATGGGCAATCTAAGAGGTTCTTCCTCTAGTTTTAAATACTCTTGAGGTTGCAACAAAATGCTTCATGTGAAATTGTCACATGTCTGGTCCATTTCCTCTTGATCATCGTTATCAAACCTTGCATCCCCATTGCTACCTACCTAAGATAGGGGCAGAGTCAAACAGAAGAAATTCCAGAGACCACTTGCTTTCCTGATGTCTTGGAATGTCTAAGGAAAAAGGCAGGATTTATGGGTTGGGAAATGGAGTCTTTGGGAGAGCTTCTAAGCCCCACTAGGTCGAATATCTGGCATCTCCAGGTAGAACTGGGAAAAGGCCTTAGTTCTAAGTCCCTGGAGCACAGACATCCTGGATGGACATTCATTTCAGCTTGGGAGTAGGTATTAAATTTTTTAATTTTTTCCCAAAAGTATCAGGACTAGTAGGACAAAAATATAATTGAATTTATTGAAAAATGTTATTAAAATTACTTCAATAAAGTTCTTTGACTATACACTCCATATGTGCTTAATATTTTTCTTTTTTGCTACATTAAAATAACAATTGATCATAATATTGTGGGTATTTGGAATTATACCCAAGGCTTTGGAGTGGGGGCACATACAACTCTGGCATGGGTGGTCATTCATGTTAGGTATAGATAGTAGTAAACCAATAGTAAATTAGGTTGAAGGTAACTTCTGTCAAACTGCTTTTGACTATAAGCTTCATTTCTATGTACATTAATTAATGCTTCCCTGTGGTTTAAGTAAACTATATTTGGTATTGATTTTTGAGAGATTTATAGGAGTAACTTCAAGAGATAAATTGTTCCATGGTACAACAACCATTTATTTACCCACCCTCCTTTTTTGACCTCAGCCTTACTTCTCCTTCTACCATAACTACTTGATGGAATTCCAACCTTTCAGGTCATTAATGAATTTCCTTGAATGTTTTACATATGCAATTATTACTACATGTTTAGAATAGTATGTTTGATTGATGACCAAAGAGGGCGTGAAAAGGAAATGAACATTTGGAGACTACCTGGCTCGGGTGGGTCAAGGCCAGCACTACAGAGAGTAATTGCTTGGGAGAAGGTAACAAGTATAGCACATAGACGACGGCAGAAGTCAACTAAGGAGTGCCAGAATGGATAGTGCATATTTATCACAAATTGAATGTTTCTTGAACACCTACACTTATGATACCCTCTGAAAAGGCCAAGCTGTATAGCTTGGCAAAAGGGACAAAACCTTAAGGTAGACTGCAATCCTTTTATGAGGTGACTACTTGACAATGGCCGACTCTGTTGTGTGCTGCCAGAATATGGTTTGTGGGATGGTCAGCTATATAAATTGAGAAATGAAATGAAATGAAA
>JAEANM010012667.1:0-14711 GCA_017656035.1 Myanophis thanlyinensis | reverse complement strand
GCCCGAACCCTCGGAGCCGTCAGGCGACATCGACCTGACGGTGGTATTCCAAGGAGGCCTGCCCTGTGGGAGCGCACGGGTCGGTTGGAGGCTGATGGTGGCTCCTTCATGACTCGTGGACTTCAATAGCTAGCTCAGGAATTCTGGGAGTTGAAGTCCACGAGTCATGAAGGAGCCATAATTGCCCACCCCTGGCCTAAAGTATGTACTTCTCATTGTTAAATACAATAGCACTGAGTTACAAAAAGCTATCATATACAGCAGGAAAATGCCTGGGGAAAAGCTGGATGAAAATAATCATCTACACCCTATGTGCTCCACATAAAATATGCATGACATACCGTAGCTGAAATTATCATAGCACTTTCAGCCTTACTGTTAGCATTTTCTGAAAAATCAGTTATAATCAGGTCAAATAAAATAGGATTTAAGCTGCAATCTCTTTAGGGTACACCATCATGGTTTTATCTTTTGACTCTGGTTTTTAGATTCTTGTTCCTTATATTAAGTAAATAAATTAACAAGATGATGTTTAAATGACAAATTAAGACTCCAAAAGTCAGGTGCCCACTTTTTCATTTGTCCCCAAAACATAACTAAGTTTTGTGCAAGTTCTGAGAAGAAAAATTGGGTTCCTACACCAGAAAGGATCTTCTGTTAGAATTGGTGAACTGATGTATTGGAAAATACTACATACATAGGTCATCTACTCCAGGGTTCCTCAACTTCAGGAACTTTAGATGTATGGACTCCCATGCTGGCTAGGAAATTCTGGGACTCAGAGTCCACATATCTTAAGGTTGTTGAGGTTGAGAAATAATCTAGTCCAATTGCTTGCTCAGTGCTTAACCGTTCCCAACAGACCGCCACTTGAAAGTTTCCAGTAAGGAGAAATTATTGACAGAGTTTCAGGTGGACTGTTGCCTGATAAATAGCACTTACCAACTTGCATCATCACATAAAATTTTGTTTAGATAGCCATGTGGCCGAGCATCAGATTTTATTCTTCACAAGTGTATAAAATTTCAGAAGCTCATTTAGAACTTGATCAACACTAAGAGTCTGAATTTGACATGTATTATAATTTTGGCATGTACAACTTCCGGGCTAAAGTCTCCTGTAGGATCTTGAATTGCAGCCCAGGCCATATTCCAAAACATAGGCAGAATCAGACCAATTAAAAAGGAATCTACATTTCATTTAAAAATTAAATTTAAAACAGAGCAAAAGTAATTGATTTCTGATTTCTGCATCGCCCATTTAATAATTCTTTCCTTCTGACACATTCAAACCTTTTATTTGAAGGCAAATTTGGGAGGTTTCTAATGGATTCATGCAAGATTTTTGGATAACTCTATTGTACTCTTATACCCCGCAATATTGAGGACGGGGGGGGGGGGGGTTTGGTCTCATTTTTTCTTTTCTTCTTTTTCATATGTGACTGATACCAAAGTAAAAGGTGGGAAAGTCTTTCTTTTCTTGAATGTGTGTACTCTTCCTTCCCTCTAATGTCTCAATTTCTAAATTTAAGTAAGAAATAACTGCAGATGTTATATCTTTGCTGCCTGAAATATATTGTTCCTTAAGCAAGATTTATCATTCTAATGGGCTTAACTTTCAAGCAAGCATGCTTAGGAGCACCACCTTAATTTCAGGTTCATGATTCAGTTATCAGTTCAGGAAGTATGTTTTTATTATTTGAATAATCTCAATAGAAGAGAATATTTGTAGCTCAGCATTGAACTGTGGAGTCCTTGGTGCTTTCTGAGCGTGATTGTTTGCCTGCAAATGTTTCATTACTTAATGAAACATTTGCAAACAACAACCAAGCTCAGAGAGCACCAAGAACTCCACAATTTGAATAGTAATGAAAAAAAACCCCCATATTTCATTTGCTCCACAACAATGAGAATATCCAAGAGGAGAAAGGGATAGGGGACAGATTTAAACAGCTTTATAAAGCTTTAACAAACCTTGAAGGTTATTTAGACAAAGACCTTAGAAAATGTGATATCTAGAAAATGCTTCACTAAAGGTTACACTGCTTAAGCATTAAAATCTTCAACAAGGAAAGTTGTCTATCTTACAAGACAATTTGTTACATCAATTGTTATACGATAAATGCTGATTTTAATAATATCTGGATGCAATTTCCCCCCTAATAGTTTCAATTGTTTAGCTCCTGTATGGATGTTAGCCTGTGGAAATGCTCATTCTCCGCATCCTTTCTGTTGTTAGAAGAAATGTCCATGTGGTTCAGTTCCAAGTGGGGAGAAAAGACACTGGAAACATGGAGGCTGCTTGGAAGGATGGTTTTATTGGTGGAGCAGGATTGAAGTTCCAGGTGAAAAGGGGCTGCCATGCAAGGGTAACTTTATAGGTTGTCTTTTGAGACCCAAGCTTGGTTGAATCTTACTGATTGATATAATCTTCCAAGGGGCCATGTGGAGAGTTGGGCAATCCTATTTTTGGGCTAAGAGGCTTTTAAATTGCAAATAAAGCTAGCTCAGTCTATTGTCTTCCAAATAAGGACCTGCTGGTGGGGGCAGGGGGCTAGGGCTGAATTTCTGTCTTAAGATTTTGTTTTTCTGTTTCTCTTTTAGGGGAAATATTCTGCCTTTTAATGTTTTCATTTTTCTAGGAGAGGAGTAGGTGTTAACTTCCAACACTGTGCAAACACCACCATCCTTAGATGTTATGATTTTTATACTGCTATACAGTATTTCTGAATATTGATTTTGATGATAAAACATTAAAATATTCTGTCCAGTTCCTAAATTAATGACCCTCAAGAGTTAGTCGTTGATAGCCACCATCAATGGTCCACATCTGGAGATAGGCATCATAACTTGGCAACTCTTTGGTAGAAGCTGGAAATTTTACTTTGGTTTTGCATGGATTGTTGACAGTCTGGATTTTGCTTCAACAGCTACTATGAGAGATTAATTTTGGGAGAAGGAACAAACACACTGTATCTTTACAGATGCATCAGGGATAAATATATCAAGGTGTCACTATCATGATTGGAAAAGCTAAACTCACTGGATATCAGTGAGAATATATTTATTTATTATTTATTTATTAATTAAATTTATATACCGCCCCCTCTCCCTGAGGACTCGGGGCGGTGAACAGCTGATAAAAAATACAAAATACAATTAAAATCAATTAAA
This sequence comes from Myanophis thanlyinensis, assembly GCA_017656035.1. Lineage (NCBI taxonomy): Eukaryota > Metazoa > Chordata > Lepidosauria > Squamata > Homalopsidae > Myanophis > Myanophis thanlyinensis. The sequence goes on along the minus strand of JAEANM010012667.1, from coordinate 11,538 downwards.
ATAATTAAACAGAGGTTAATCCTTTAAAACAACATTTTAAAATCAATTTAAGAATTAATTAAAACAAACCCACAATTTAAAACACAGGTTAAATATAAAATTTAAAATTGATTTAAAATTAATTAACCCTCAGGTATCAGGCCAGGCCGGCTCGTTGAAATAAATGGGTTTTCAGGGCACGTCGGAAGCCCCGGAGATCCGTAATAGTACGAATCTCCGGGAGAGTTCATTCCACAGGGAGGGCGCCACCACAGAGAATACTATATTAGTATTGTTATGTCAGCCAGATGTTTAGACTGATTTGGCATTTTTGTCCACTTATTGAGGCATTCCCAAGGTCCTGGGCTTGGCAGATGTGGGGTATTTGAAGATATTATTATCATCAAATTTATTTGCCACCCATCTTGCAGTTTCAAATGACTCTGAGCGTCTTTTTACATCCTCTTCAAGCAAATTCTGTGTACCTGGATCCTGACTTATAAAGCTACTCCATATTTTTGAAAAGCAAGATTTTGGAAATGGGTTTCCATTGCTTCCTTCTCAAGAACTGAGAGAGAGTAATTGGCCCAAAGCCAACCAGCTTGCTTTGTGCCTAAAGTAGGACTAGAACTCACAGTTTCTTGGTTTCTGGCCTGATGTCTTAACTCTACCTTAAATCATACAAACACTCTACCTTAAATCATACAAAAAAGTAGACATTTCAATGTCATGATTAAGGTTCATGGTTCAAGAAAGAAGGCATTGTATTTATTTATTTATTTATTTATTTAACAAATTTATATGGCTACTCAACTCATAGTAAGTAACTCACACCATTAACATGTCACAAAGTAAGAAGTAATAAACCTACCAATTACCCCAGCAGCAGCAACCCCACAATCACAACAGCTTCCATATCAAGCTTGGGTGTACAAGATTAACAAATAAATTAATAAACTGTGCTATTTCAAATTAAGATTAAAAGGTCGCAGATGGAAGATTATTTTCCCTTAGTTTAAAAAAAAATCTTTGTACATTTTACAATTTTTAGTATAGCCTTTTCCTTGAGGCTATTTTCCCCCTACTTTTGAGAATATCTGTTAATTTCTACTTTGTGTTGTTTGTGCTTTTAGCATTTTTTTTCTACACATAGGCTTCTCTAAACATTTTTGGTAGTGAATCTTTTCATTCATATGGAATTCAGGTAGTCCGTGAGATACGACCACAATTCAGTCCGAAATTTATGTTGCTAAATGAAACATTGGTTAAGTGAGTACTGGCCTATTTTATGATTTTTCTTGCCATGGTTGTTAAGTGAATCATTGCATTTGTTAAAGTTAGTAACATGGTTGTTAAGTGAATCTGGCTTCCCCATTGACTTTGTCAGAACGTCAGGTGTCCCTGGGACATTCCAACCATCATAAATATGAACCAATTGCCAAGCCTCTGAATGTTGATCAGATGATTATGGGGATGTTGCAATAGTCGTATTTATGAAAAGTGGTCATAAGTCACTTTTTTCAGTTTTGAATTGTCACTAAATGAACTGTTGTAAGTCAAGGTCTATGTCAATGTATGATAGTTCATAGACTGGGAGAGACATAGCAACAGATCAGCCAATGGGAGCTGATTGGTGACAGAAACAGTTTTGGAGCCTGGGCGTGGCTTAGCTCTGTACTCAGCTCTGAAACTGAAACTGAAACAAGTCTGAGCAAGCTCTGAACTGAAACTGAAAGTGCAACTGACAGACTACCTGTATATATTTTTAGCTGATCGCAATTAGTCTTATTTCCTAATTACTTTAAGATGGTACCTGTGGCCTTGAAAAGCAAGAAAGCATAGATGTTGATACAATTTCAGGTGTACGAAGAATTTGCCTTCCCCCTCCATTTTCTGTAATGCTCTAGGACGAAGCTGAGATTGTCCAGCTGCGCTGTGTGCCATGTCCAATAGTATTTATAATCCTTTACTTCTGCTGAAGATAAATCAGAAATGCAATTACAAGCATGACTAGACCAAATTGGGTGGACATTTAAACAAATTTAAAAATAGAATGGGCTTGTTTTCTGTGAGAACCCAGCCCCCCAAATAATCACCATTATCTCATAATAACTTTCTTATGACCTTACTGCCAAAGGACATCTTAGATCAGTAGGTGTATTTCATACAGTGTGAGTTTCCTGTTTTTGAAAATCAAAGGCAGGCAGTGGAAACTTCAAATTATATTGCGCCCCTAATCCAGAAAAAAGAAAGTTAATCCTTTCCTTTCACAATCCTTTTTTTTTCTGTTGTAAAATGCTTCTTTTCCCCAGAAATCAGTGTGATCTCAAAAAAATATGCAGCTGCTTTAAATTGCTGGAGATAAGGTGGCCTATTCTTGTCCTCTACTCACTCCAAAGTATCTTTTTCCCTTTAGATCTGCACAGCTTCCACCTTACTTCCTTATTCTGGAAATTTTATTTTGAAAAAAAAATCCTGCAAGGCTGGATTGGTTCATTCAGGAATAAAAAAGATAATGGGTTGGATGCTCCCAAAAATCTTCTATCCCATACATTGATTGACACAAGATTCCTGAGGAATTTCATAATTGACATTCCTTGAGGAATTTCTTCTATAAATCTTGAGTTCAGTAAAAATGGAAATGGCTGGATTCATACAGTGCTAAGCCATGATTTGTTATCCACTGTTTGTTCAATTAGCCACATGTAGCTGTATTCAAGAGACATGGTGGCTCAGTGGCTAAGACACTGAGCTTGTTGATCAGAAAAGTCGACAGTTCAGTGGTTCGAATCCCTAGCGCTGCGTAACGGAGTGAGTGCCTGTTACCTGCGCTAGCTTCTGCCAACCTAGCAGTTCGAAAGCATGTAAAAATGCAAGTAGAAAAATAGGGACCACCTTGGTGGGAAGGTAACAGCGCTCCGTGTGCCTTTGGCATTTAGTCATGCCAGCCACATGACCATGGAATCATCAGACAGCGCTGATTTTCGGCTTAGAAATGGAGATGAGCATCGCCCCCTAGAGTCGGGAACGACTAGCACGTAAGTGAGAGGGGAACCTTTACTTTTACCTAAGCTGCATTCAGTACACAGTACACTTAACCCAAATCAATCAGTTCACATTGTGAGTTAGTGTATTGTGTGAATCTCTAATAAATTTCAGTTTCTTGTTGGAAGCTGGAACATAGAGCAGATTTGTCAAATATTGTAATTTGGAATTACATTTTCTCCAGAAACTGTAAAAACTTGACCTTTGAAAAAAAAATAAAAGTAAGACTGGGAAGTAGCAAGAGAGACAAAAATAAAATGTCAAGTGCAAAAATAATTGATTATGACTCAAAAGTTGCATCAGAACTTGAGTATCAAGAGTCATAGACATATTAACGCAGGGTGTGATCTCATCAATTTGTAGGCAAGATTGTTTGACAAATGTGACTTTAAGGTAGCTCTAGTGACATAGAAATATATTTCCAACGATTATGCTGACCCAAACACATTCAACCAGCACTAAAGAAGGCTTAGATTTGGGAGCTAAGCAGCTCCAGTGTCTTACATCTCAAGCACTGCCCAAAAGATCTTCCAAAAATGAACAAGTGATGAGAACCATAACAAAACAGTTATGAAATTACCATTCTGGAACTCTTCAAGGGTTGTGCTTCCCCCTTCCAGCCCCCATGAGTGCTATTTGTGCATTTTCCAAAGAGTAAAAAATGTCGAGAACAAGGTCCTACTATCCACTTTTCCATGCACATAATTCAGACACGGGTGGCTTTGGTTGAATAGAATATAATAGAATAGAATAGAATAGTATAGAATAGAATAGGTTGGTTTCATGCTTGGTATCATTAGGAAGGGGACTAACAATAAATAAGTCAATGCAGAAAGACTTTAGGCCAATTTCTGGCAAGTCTCTTTGGAAGCTCTACTCATGGGCACACCACCAGGAAATGGCTTTTGTCAAGATGGAAAAGAAGCCCTCTAGGCCAACTCACATGACGAGATGTTGCAGAAGCTTCTCTGTAGTGTTGAAAAGTTACAGCAATTAGGAATTGTTCATTTGAAAAGAAGTACAGCTTTCAGACCAAAGAGGGGGTCTGTTGCATCATTGGTGAAGATGGAAAAATAGACGGAGTGCTCTTTTTTCCTCTTGGCCATGGCCAATTCATGGAGGACGGGCTATTGGCAGCTGCTTCACTGGCTCCTAATTAAAAACCATGACATTCATATACCAGCTGCTCAAGAATAAGTGTGGAAGGAGACCCTTGCTCACATACTTGTGAGCTGGCTGAATACATTTGGGGCACAGAATGAGCAGTGGGGCCCTTCTTTTGCCAGATATGCTCAGTAAATGAGGAATATCCTGAGACTGTAAGCCCAGGAAACATTTCAGTTATGAATGGGTTTTTTAAAATAAAATGAAAAACCATTCTCATTTCTATTTTTTTCATCTGAATTAATAAAAGCATTTCATCCCCCCCCACATGTCCTCAGATCTTCCTTCCTTCCTTCCTTCCTTCCTTCTGTCCTGTCTTGGCAGAATTTTTTTTTGCCAGGGTGTGTTTGCACCATAGTTTGCAACTGAATAAACATTCCCTCTTTAATACAGTGGTACCTGGGTACTCAACTGCTTTGAAACTCATTGAATTTGGTAAACACATTTTGATGCAAAAATTTTGTCAATGTACTGGTTGTATCTTTGGTACTCAATGTACAAACTAGAACTTGTCGGTGTTGGCTGCCTTGTGATTCACTAAGTTATGATACTCATCATTTCTGGTACTCATCGTGCCTCTTGGAACCGATTAATGAGTACTGAGGTACCACTGTACATTGTCACATGAATCACTTCTCAGATGCAAAGAAAGAACATCACATAGAAATACATACTCTTTCTCTCTCTCTCACACACACACACACTGCTGCAAGGATGGGAAAGATCAGGGTTAGAACACAAGAATGGTGAAAGAAGAGGTGAGAGCTAACTTACTTTAGTGACGTTCCATGCAATTTGATTTATGAAATTACTGTAATAGTTTTTCCCATCAAAGCAATCATGACTGAGAAATCTTTAAAACAAGACATTGAGCTGCATCATCTTGCAAATAAAAAACAAAAAAAGAGCCCCATCTTCTCTAAACGTAAAGGAGGTGATATGCTAAATCTGAGTTTCTGAATGCCAGCAAACGTAAAACAGCCAGACTTAAATTCTGGCGAAGGAATTCTGGGGGTTGAAGTCCACAAATCTTGAACTTGCTGAAGTTGAGAAAGACTGGTCTAGATGATGGAAGAACGAATACTGGGTTTCCATTCAGCTTTAATCAGGCCCAAGGGCATCCCCCGGCTGCCACAGGAAAAGCTGGGGTGGGAGTTTCTAAGCAGAAATTCCACCAGATCCCACAGAAAACCAGACAGGAAAAGAAGCATGGAGGAGCCTGGATTGCACTAAGTGAGTCTCAGACACGTGGCCTTTTACATCCTTCAGGATCAGAGGCATCTAAAGAAGCCTCTCTTTCTCTTCCAAGTGCAAGTTGGCCAATTGCAAACTCCCTGTGGTGAATTCCAGGACAAAAGCATGAGGTGCAGGATAAGATCTAAGAGGAGGGAGAAATTAGGCTTTGGGCCAGGTGATTATCATCCAAGCTGATAGGCACTTATAAAGTAAAGCAAAATCTTCATGGGTGGTGACTATATGAACACACCGACATCGTTTTCTTAGTAAAATGCAACATGGATTGCCTTTGCCTTTTTCCAGAATGGGCTTCCTCCCCTCCACGCCAGTTTTTCAGTCTAGCCCACAGACCTGAGCTTCTCCAAAGTCCAGCTCTGCTTAGCTTTGAAACTCTAGCTGAGATCATCCAGGTGTTACCATCCGGCAGGGCTATTTATAAACTTTTTCTCTGCTATTGGCTGGGAGGCTGTGACATCGTGGAAAGTTAAAATCCCATCCAAATTCTTGCTATTAATCTTTCGCATAAGTGCAGACACAAACCCACAGAGGCAGATATGAATAGACAATGGTGTTTATCTTGGTGTCCAAAGATGCATTGCCTGCTGATTTTGGGAAGACAGCTTGCTGTTATACACACCTGGGAAGGGGACTGGACAGAGCTTTGAATCAGAAGCACAAAGGGGCTTCACAGCACCTGAGAGCAGGTGTGTGACCTAATGCTGCCAAAATAATAGGCACCTGATGATGGAATCATGCAAAGGCCACCACGACAGACTGAGGAAAGCACAGGAGTGGCAGCATTTGCAGGATTACGTCATCAGATCCATCTTGTCATTTTACTCTTTGCCTTTCTCCTACATGGAGAGCTGCCTGCAACCCTCGGCAGCAACTCCTGAAACCAAGTCTGACTTCTCTTCAGCAGGGATTGTGCTGCAGCTCTGGAGGGCAACCCTGAATAGAATAGAGCTGGAAGGGACCTTGGAGGTCTTCTAGTCCAACCCTCTCCTCAAGCAGAAGATCCTATACCAGTGGTGGTAAACCTTTTATTTACCGAGCGCTGAAAAGTACGCGCTTTGTGTGTGCCATCCGCACTTGCATGCGGCTCTTCCACATGTGCTGCATGTGCAACTGCACCATCTGCGCATGCATGCAGCTTTTGCACGTGCAATGCACGTGAGTTGCACACAGGAGCTCATGCACACATGAGCAATCGTGTGTACATGCACAGGAGAGTGGGAAGACCAGCTGGATTTCCTGCTGCAATCATGCGCATGCACAGCGGAGGCCTGAAAACCAGCTGGGTCTCTGCAATCACGCATGCATGCATGCACGATCGCATGTGCATGCTCTGCTGGAGATAAGTTGCTTGACAGCTTGTGTGCCCAGCAAGATGGCTCTGCATGCCACCTGTGGCACCCGTGCCATAGGTTCGCCATCACGGTCCTATACCATTTCAGACAAGTGGCTGTCCAGTCTCTTCTTAAAGACCTCCAGTGATGAAGCAGCTACTACAGCTTCTGAAGGCAAGCTGTTCCACTGGTTAAATGTTCTCACTGTTAGGAAGTTTCTCCTTAATTCCAGGTTGCTTCTCTCCTGGCTAATGGAAGATGCTATTTGAAATGCTTAAAGAGAAGGCATTAAACAAAGATAACACAGATATAAAGAGTTTCCCTGTCACATCGCTAAGTCTCCTCCCACTGGAATTCTTTATCCTTAACACCTGCAATGCTGGTACAATTCTACTGGTGAAGCTTTTTCCCACTGGTGTGCCTATACACCCAGTGAAGTGCTGCATTCCAGCTGCATTGTTCTTGGTTAATGTAAGGCCGCCCCGACAGCATCAAAAGAAAGGGATTAGAGCTTCCATGGTCCATCAGTGGCTCCATCTCAATGCTTTGACCCCTGGTTTGGAACAGGAGACCAGAAGGCTGTGCCTCCACAACTTGTTTTCCGATAGAGCCCTACCGCCATCCTTTGTTGCATTTCTAGGTGCCCCCCTCCCCGAGGCTGCTGTCCGCGTAATACTCTTGGCCATTCTCTCCAGTGGCTTCCATACCTGGCACGCCATTATAAATCAAGCGAAAGGCTCTCAGACCCCTGAGCCTTCTGGCCTGTCACAATGGGTTTGCATCTCTGGGTTGCTTTCTCAGTGTCAGCAAAACCTCAAGCTCCGGGAATGCCGTTGTTGGTTTTGCACTAGCCAGCTGTGTGAATGCCAGGTGGGAAAAGCACAGAAGCATCAGCACATGGATTTCTGCAAGCACCATTGGGAGGCACAGATTATAGAGGCAAACAAAAGCCCTGTCAATCAAAGGTGCTGGGAGAAGCATTCAGGATAGCCAAGGGAGGGAGTTGTGGTATGAGCAGAACTCTGGACAATATTTTCTCTGGTGTCAGCCCTGCTGGGATTCTTTTCTATAATCCTGCAATTTGGAGCTCCTTGCCAGTTTTAGAGCTAATACAGAAGATCTCCCTTGCAGTGAAGTTCATATCCCATAGTGAACGGTGATTACTAAATTCACCTATCATGCAAAGCTGCAAATTCCAGTGACTGTGTTCATGCAATACCTGACCCCAATGAAGCACATTGCATTTGGGGTTAGCATATTATATGTATGATCTTCCCAGTAAGGAACAGAAGATTCTTGGGAAGAGGTCAAAATGGTGGGAGTGATCACTTACGATAGTGGATATGCTCTGGGCCAGGTTACTTTCCTCCTATAAACCAGTTTTAGCAGCACTCTTAAATATTCTGAACCAAAATCAGCCATCACATTGGATCATAGCATGTTATACAAAACCAGCATGGGATCAGGTTATGGTTCAATGTGTCATGTGCATCCCAGAACCTTAGATTCATCAATTGAACATTTGAAAGGCTATGATTTCCCCACTGACTATAAGAATCTGCTAAAGTATGATGACTCAGAGAAGGTTTTCAATTATCCAGAGCTTTTTAGGCTACAAGTAGGAGCAGAGGTGAAATTCAGCAGGTTCTAGCAGGTTCTCTAGAACCGGTAGTAAATTTTCTAAGCAGTTTGGAGAACCGGTTGTTAGGAGAAATCTCATTTTGTTTTTTCCACTTTTCAGGGTTAATCCTGTAAGGAGGACGGGAAAAAACTATTCTGGTATTGTTTCTAGCCTAATCTTTATTGCCCTGCTGACAGAAACTGCCCACCCAGTCACATGATGCCCCCCCCCCAGCCATGCCTACCAAGCCACACCTACAGAACCGGTAGTAAAAAAAATTGAATTCCACCACTGAATAGGAGGCAAAGACAGAAAACTAAACGTGTTACTGAAGCTCCCAATTCTTCATGGAGTCCTAACCCTATCCCTAGATGGATTTGTCCACCAAGGGGATTTTCCCATGTATTTTACCAGGAAATGTATATAAGGTAGATACAGCACCCTCATAAGCAGAACCAAGCTCTCTGAATCCGTTTGTGATGTCCATTTTTCCTCCTGAATTCACTTTTCGAGTCAGCCTTATCTATGTTTTCTGGTAAAATACATGGGAAAATCTCATTGGTAGAAAAATACACCTAGGGTTAGGGTTAGGTCTCCATGAATTTGGAAAACAAAATGGACATTGGCAACCGATTCAGACTGATGGATTATGCTTAGGAGGAGACCTAACCCCAACTCTAAGGTGTATTTTCTCCGAAAGTGGATTTTCCCATGTATTTTTACCAGGAAATGTAGATAAGGCTGACTCAAAAAGTTGGCGCCCACCCCTCTAAGCATAATCAAGCACTCTAAATCCATTGGCGATGTCCATTTTGCCCTCTGAATTCATGGAAAGCTAACCCTAAGCCTATGTGTATTTTATCGCTAATGGGATTTCCCCATGTATTTTACCAGAAAACATAGACAAGGTTGACACAAAAAGTCACCCTCCTAAGCATAATCAAGCACTTCAAATCCATTGGCGATGTCCATTTTGCTCTCCCAATTCATGAAGTCTTAACCATAACCCTTGGTGCTTTCCTGGATTTTCCTGGTAAAACACATGGGGAAATCCTGTTGGTGGGCAAATCCACCTAGGGATATTTTAGAATTAGAATTACAAAGCTCTTAATTTGTTATCTGCACCAGTCATGAGAGTGAAGCATCCTTTATTTTGGTGCGCAGGCGATCTTCGATCTGTATCTCAAGAGTTTTCTCAGCAGTATAGATGGTGAAAGTTGATTGGATTTCCTAGACAGCCACTCAGTGCCCACAATTAAGTTTTCCATATCTTGTTCCTGTCATCTACTGCTTGAGGGGGTTGTCTAGTTATTGTAAATCAAAATTTAACTATCCTTATAATTTCCGAGAAATAAAACAAGAGGAGATAATGTGTAGAAATGATCTTCTAGGTATCAAGTTTAGCTGAGCGCTTCTAGGCGTAAGAAATTTGAGCCATTTTAAAGAGGACGCCTCTGATAGTTAAGTCAGAGAACGTTGTTGGCCATAAAGCAAGTCAATAATACACATCCCTGCATCCTGATATTTTATACAGTTGCTACCCCAGCCCCCTTACTCAGGTGGGTTTTGTGCATCAGAGGAAATCAACTACAACCCATGAAAGCTGATCACATTATAATGAATGTCTTGTTAGTTTTTCATGCCTCTTAATATGGCTATCTCTTTGGAAAATATGTAGGGTGGGGAATTTACCGCTTGTCAGATTGTGATGATCTGCAATTCTGAATGCACCTCCCTGTTGGCTGTGCTATCTAAGACCAATGGGAGCTACAGTTTTGGAAACATGGAGAAAACCTCATAGTGCCAATGAAATTATCACTTGGAAGCAAAGACTGGAAATGCCATCCGTGCGAGGTTCCCTCCAGGAAAAATATTCAGTTTGAACAAATTTCCTCAAGGCTTCAGCAGTGAATTGTTGGCTTCAAAGGGGCCCTCCTCACTCTTATAACAGCATCTGTAGTCCACCTGTAATCTTCTTTGTGGATTGGGACCGGGTGAGGAAACGTAGTAAGAAAGACACAGAAATTGGTCAACTGCTGGATTTATATTGCATCTTGCACACTAAACTCCTCCCAGTCAGGGCACTCTGATCTGGTTCTTGCCATGCAATTATGATGTTGCAGTATTATTATCCCGTGATCACGTGATCACCATTTGCGACCTTGTTTTCTGGCTTTCTACAAGCAAAATCAATGGAGAATGCTCCTGGGTGCAATTTCAGGTGTTGGTCATCTCTCTTAAATCCCTGCATATTATAGGGCCAGATTACTTGGGGTTCCATATATCTCCAAACATTTCTGCCCTTTCCACCAGATCCAACAGAGAGGACATACTCCGACTGTCCTCTATTAAACAGAGCCATCATGTGGGACTAAGGAGGGGATCACTGATGGGACAGTGGGACAGGTTCACCCCTGAGATCTGGAAAACCCCACTCTCCTGACCTCCCAGAAGGCTACTAAGACTGGCTTTTTCTCATGCACCCGGGTACTTATGAGACCGCCTGTTGCCACCATCAGCCTCCAGCCGACCGGTGCATTCCCACAGGGCGGGCCTCCTTGGGGTTCCATTGTCGGGACGGTGTCGTCTGACAGCCCCGAGGGTTCGAGCCTTCTCTGTGGCTGCACCCTCCCTCTGGAACGAACCCCACTGCCACCATGGCCGCACGGCCGCTCCAGCCCACCAACTCTTGGCTTTCCCAGAGCCTGCGTGGCATGTCCAGATCACATGCCTCCCCTTCCACCTCTGCCTCCACTTGCTGCTTGGATAGGTAATCAACTCACCTGTGCTGCACAGGCTGCGGCAGCTGCCGGACAACATCAAGCCCCAGCATCCTCTCTGCCTCTAGTGCTGTCCACGCCATCTTAAACACATAATTCTAGGCAGTAAATACATACAAAATCAATTCCACAATTATAATCAAGTATAAATCTAGTGCAAAAAAGAAAACTGAGGCACTATATAGCAATGCTAGAAAGCAAACACATATCAATCGGATTCCCCTAATATCCCAGCCCTTATTAATTATTAATTACACTTGTATAATTATTAATTACACTTGTATACTGCCTCCCTCCCTAGGGACTCGAGGCAGTGCACAGCCCGATAAAAATAGAAATATACAATTAAAAACCAAATTAAAAT
>JAEANM010012666.1:0-14713 GCA_017656035.1 Myanophis thanlyinensis | reverse complement strand
AACGTTGCAAAAAGACTCTGAAACTTACACGGGAAAAGACCCGAAAAGACCTAGACCTGCATATATATATATATATTATTAACAAAATGTATTATTCCTATGTAAAGCACTCCCGTGTATCTTGAAGCACTTTTTTGAAATCTAACTCAAAGCATTGCACAATTCTTATTAATAATTTGGGACAGAGTACTGCAAAATTAAGGAGCTCCTTCTAAGCAAAATAAACATTTTTCAGATTTAACCTTTAAGATTCAACCATTGCTCTTACGGATGGAAAATAACCCCCCAAACTTACCTGAAACTCTTGGGATCTGCTGTTATGCAATCTTCAGGCTATAAGGTTGGAGGACCCAAAAGTCTGATTCCTTATAAAGTAGTTTCCTAGATTCCCAAATAGTAACGTTGCCTGGTTAAATTTATTTTCCAATATGGAAACAGGCAGTTGTGAGCTTCAAATAATTTAACAACTGGTCCTCTGCCCTAATGACCAGCTGAACCAGCAGTTCTCCAAACTGCTTAGAAAATTAACAACCAGTTCTATCAAATAGGTGCGAACTGGTTGAATCCCACCTCTGGAAACAGGCATCAAGTCTTATTAAATGTTATAATGCTGTGCTTAAGTTAGACTATTATGATGTATGAAGAATGCATTCGCTTATTTCCTCTCTTTTTCTGGTGTTTAAATTTCATTGCATTGCAGACAATAAATTTTGAAATAGTTGCTCCGTTTTAGATAGTTGAAGTATTTGGCTATAGGCATTTTTACAACTACACTCAAGGCATAATGCTATGTATTCAAGGTAAGTTATTGCTCTTGCTGTCTACCTGGAGCTATTTATCAGCATAATGCACATTCTAATGCTCTATCATTCAAAACCTGCTCACCCAATTGGGGAAAATGGGGAACCTGAGTGCTGAGATCCTTAAGTCACTCATTCTTGCTAATTTAAGCACTCCTCAATTGTGAGCCATATCCAGGAAGATCTATATTGTTTAAGGACCACATAGGAATAATACATCATGATTGGAAAAGTGGATACTTGTAATATTCCAAGAAACTAGATTAAGATTACTCTAAATATTAATATAGATGGTGTGTTGCAGAGTACTTGGAACAGGACTCAATGGCTGAAACTGAATGACAGGAAGAGCAAGGAGGAAACTGAAAGAATCATTGCTGCTTAAGGGTAGGATATCTCCAACAAAGAAGACTCTCAACAGCAAGCAGAAGCTGTAGTGGAGATAGATGTCTCTATGTGATCACTGGAACTTGAGCTCAATTCAAAGAATTGAATGTTACCTTAAACATTGAACACATTGAAAACTTGTTCTTATGCAAATTCACTGGATGTTCCTTTTGCATAAGAAAACTAATGCTAATTTAATGATTGATACCTATGAGATATTCAATAAATTATTTCCAAAGTGATCATGTGTCCTGGAAGACACATCTGATGCTATACCCTCCCAACTCTCAACAAAATAAAAAATAAATCCTTGCGGAAGAGATTATATATCACTTAGAGTTGAACTGTGAATTTGGTGTTTTCTGAGCTTGATGGTTTGCTTACATTTCATTATCCAACTAGGTAAAATTGATCCAAAACTTGTACATTATTTCAATTGCAATTGATTGTTCACCAGCAGACTCATTACCCACTAGGGCACTGAAGATGTTACCTGGGCAGGTAATGAAAAGTCTGCAAGCAAACAACCAAGATCAGAGGGTATCAAGGACTCCACAGAAATCCTTGTATTTGAAAAGCTAGCAATTCTCAAGATTTCTCACCAGCTCCCCCACTCCCAACTTAAGGAGGGAAACTTTTGAAATGGAGATGATACAAGATTCTTCTTGAGCACTCTTGGGTCATATTGTAATTGAGAAAGGAAGTTACAGGAAGAGAACAAGATTGTCTTCAGATTTAAGAAGCAACTAGCAAACAGTGTCTGTTCATTAATGAAAGGTATGAACTTCTGTGCAGTTACTGCAAAATAGGAATATTCCAAATATGAGGCTTGTAATAAAAGCTTGAGGTTCTGTTCAGTTAAGCAAAGCTTGCAGGCATAGAATGCAATATTAGAGATATACATCATAAATGGCAAGTTAGCTTTTTAGTTATTCAATGAACCTAAAGTTAAGATTAGGAAAAAGACTGTTAAATCTAATTCTTATTTATAGAGCAGTGTATCTCAATCACTTTAAGATGTATGGATTTCAACTGGTTTCCATCTTGCCTCATCCTAGATGAGGAATTCTAAGAAGTGGTCCACACATCTTTAATTTGCCAAGGTTGAAAAAAAAATTGATATAGAGCATGACAGCATAGCTGCAAAGTGCCTGACAATAACAATAGGCATGGTACCTTAAAATGTAAGGGCACATCAACTGACAGTTCTTTGCAGATCATTATTTTGCAAGCTTAAAGCAGAAAGGCATAAAACAGTGCAGCAAAATTCTTAACAGGAACCCAGACTCTGCATCCTCCAACTTGTGTGGTAAGTCATATGATGATAAGAGATACAATTTCTGAAGAATAATACTGAAACTATTATCCAAAGCTCATGATTAAGCACTCCCTAATTTATAACAGCATTATAAAACCATTACTTTCCCACAAAGAGATCTAAAACTACCCCAACACGTGAAAGGCATTGGTTAAATGCCTGTCCAAACTCTTTAATTTTGCAATCCAGGGTACGATGTTCTGATGAAGAAGCTTTATCTCAGCACCAGTCTTGCTCTTTTCTGTTGAAAGAAAATGAGGATGTGAAGAGCAAAATAGGAAACTGCGAGGATAAACACAAAGCTTGTGAAGCAAAGCTGTGTGATCTGTGTGACATATGAGAAAGAAAGCTCCATGGCCCATCTATGTCATGATCTTACACTATTTTCAGACATCAAGATGTCTGCATCATCCTTAAGTGAGAATCAGGACTTGAGGACTTGCTCAGGAAAATTTTAAGCTACATATCTTGGAAATTGAAAATTGCAGACACAACGTAGCATGATGCTTCAAAATCAAACACCATCAGTCCAGTAGCTGCCACACAACAGACTTTTCTGAGATGTTATGTTGTAATTACGTTGTCAGTTCATGGTTATAAAACAAGCTGTCTCAGTCCATATTTCCTAGGGCAAGATAAATGCCAAAACAGTCCTGATCTTGATGGATTTCTTAATGTTTCAGGACTGGCCTTGCAGCCAAAAAGTTGCTCATCAAACACATGTCAATTAACTTGGAGATAGCCTAAAAACCCTGACTGACAAGTTGCTTGCCCTTTGCTGTTATTGGAACAGCATGGCTGTGTTCAGAGGCAATACTAATCTTGTAGTTTAGCAGATATTGTAAAAATGAACCTCGCCAACTCCTCTGTTTATGCTTTTCTTCTTCCTATTTCTTTTGGTTTGGCTACCCAGAGGAGAAACTGTCACATATATTTTAAATGAATCACGATTTAGCATATCATCTATACCCAACATTTCAGTGATCTGTGCAACTAGTCATATCTGACTTGTGGGACTAGGGCTGCAGACTTATGTGCATGTTTATTCAGCCTCTACAAAAAGTGTCTCTTAGAAATTTTGCTGCGGCTAAAATAAGTAAGGAAAGAAAATTAAAGATATTTTTCACACCATTGCACCTATTTACCATTGTTATTCCAGATTTTCTGGAAACCCTCATTCCCTAAAGTCTCATAACTGTGAAGCTTTGCCAGTGTCAAAGCTAGAGTGTCAGATTTGTTTCTGTACTGATGGATCTTTATGTACTCTGGGACATCTAATTTTGGGAGGTGTTTTAGCGACATTACTATCAGTGCAAGTGAATTTTCTCCAAGTCTCTGACCTCTAAGAATTGAAAAAATTAAGACACGAAAATATTAGTTAAATATATATTGTATATATTTCCTCTTAGAAGTTATTACATCATATTTCATCACAAAATGCTTTTGGGTTCCGCTGAGCAGTATGTATGATATTTGTTAGGTGAATGACACAATACTGCCTTTCAGTCAAGAATCTTCTACATGCCTTTTTTCCTTCTTGATATCAAATTTTTTTTTTTATCTGGCTGGTTCTGCAAGTCTTGCCTTGTAAATTTTACTGATCCTTATTGTTCTTTGGGTCTGACACTTAGCTCCATAAATATTTTATTGGAATAAGCTGCTCAGATTCTCTGGCAGCTAAAATTCTACTTTCTATTTTTTTAAAAAAGATGATGATAGAAGTTTGCTGTTTCTTTCTCGTGATTCTAAAGTTTCTTGCAGTCCAAGAATCCTGCCTTTTTGGTTTTCTCCTTTCTTACTCTGCAAAATTTGTGATATGACATTTCTTGATTGCGTGACTTACTCTTCTAACTGGATTATGCTTTTATCAAGCCTCATTTTTCTTCTTCTACATGGATATGTAACAACTCTGGCTTGAATAGATACATAATTTTCACTGTAACTTATTTTTATTGGCTCTATTGTTATTCTCATCCAATATTAACCAAATATATGATTGATTCTGTTGAACATCATGAAAATGAACTACTTACTTTTCCTTTCTTTCAATTTTAAGAAAATACACATACATTAAACTCTAAATAAGTCTTTCTCAAGCTTGAAGAAATGCTGACTTCAAAAAACAAGGCTGGCTGGAGAATTCTGGGAACTGAAGTCCACACATCTTCAAGTTGCCACAGTTGAGAAACACTGCTCTAAATGCTTTATCAATACAATAGTCAAGTGGCCATTTTTCAAATGATGTACAATATCTTCAAGTTTAACATACCATGCCAAAAGTTAAATTCATACACCTACTCAAATGCTTATCAGCTATAACAGCGTTAACAATTTTTGAAATTGGTCTTCCTAATTTTTAAAATATTCTTCCTAACATATTTTTTAAAATATATGTTTTCTTCTACATCATCCTTTCCATTTAATCTGTTCAAGATTTTGAACTTCATAGAAATTTTTATTGTGCTTTTCTGCTACCAGAAAGAAATGATCATGAATTGTGAAAATAATAATGGCTTACATTAAAAGAGTAAGGTACTGAGGATAGGATAAATCAAAAAGGGCTCACAATCTGATCCCCCCCAATGTCACAAGCAGTGCCACCAATGCATTGGGCTTAGTTCCCAGAGCTTCTGAAAAAATTATCAACCAGAAGGGGAAAGTATGATATATATTGGAAGTAATCACATGAACTATATATATTTCATTTTATTTTAATTTTAAAATACATTTGGGTTTTTGTTCTGGATGTGCCTGTCAGGGCTGTCAAGGGATGGAAGATTTTTGTGCCCTCTTTCAATGGGCAGAATAGAAACAATCCAATGTTATTACTGGATGTTACAGAGCTAAAGCTAAGAGTAAATCTGTTTCCTCTTTTGACAAGATGCTACTGCAAGACAGAAACATTTAAATCTGATTGGATAGAAATTTGGTTCTATCATTGTTACTCATTCAGAAACTGTCAAGGATCTGATAGGGTTATCATTTCTGGAATACAAATGCAGATATAATTTATAGCCATTTTCATTCTAGTCTCATTGAGCGCCTGATAATACCTACATCTTTGTTATGGCTCACTTGTTTGTTGAAGTGTTGCTCCAAGATGTCACTTGAAGGCCAAGTGTATGTTTTATCTTGAAAATATTTATGTAGCACCATGATTTGCTTTGACTTTAAGTGCTATATGAATTCATGATTTGCAAATCAGAAATGATGCCTTGTTTTCTTAAATTGTTGTGAAGATTCAGAAGGTACGTTCTTTTTCCAGCTGTGGCCAATAAGATGCCCCAGGAAAGCTCACAAATAGAACAAAATGACAATATCTGTCATATCTGATTTATCCCCAGAAAAATCAAAATTCTTTCTCTGTCTCTCTATCTGTCTTTGGACATTGGGCTTCTAGCAATTATGACAAATTTACTTCCATGTAATCTTTCAGAAAGTATTAACATCACTAGTTCATTGGCAAATGATGGCAAGTTAATTTCATACGTATCATTAAATGTTTATCTGAAAACGGTTCCCCACCTATAATTCTAAATTGTATTCTGGGGCATGTATTTGTCTACAGTAGACATAACCATAGTCAATTATCTGTATAGATCATGAGTATGGCTTCAAGGCCTGGGATTGAAGGCATTAGAATGAGAAGAAAAGTAGCTTTTTTTTCTTTCCCCAAAGCTTTGCCTATGTTCCAGGAATAGAAGATAGGCCAGGAAAAATGAAAACTCTGCACGCATCTATCTTTTTCCCCTATTCTAATTGTCTATATGGAACATGTATAATTCATTTTCAGCAGGGTGCAATATCTTGATTACAATATAAAATTAAATTTTATTCCTTATTTCTTCAGCCTTTCTTGCAGTTTCAAGTTTCCCAATAATTTCCCAAAGTCGCAGTATAGAAAGAAATAAAAGACTGATTGCCAGCTTGACCTTAAACACACTAATGATAATCCAGTAAATCAGCCAAGCATATAACATTAACAATGCACTGAGTATGTTCAGATTGTTTCATCTGAAACAATGGAAGCATCAGAGACCCTACATCAAAATCTATTTCACTGCTATCAAACATCTATTTAAGATTTAAAGTTGAAGGGGCATGTAAGCAATAATTGAACATTTACAGATGTTCTAATTCAAATCAGTTCATGACATAGTTCCAAAAGTTGTTCTCAAGGCATCTGTATTATAACAGCTAGATAGCAAGATTCTTATTTTATACATACATAATTAGACATAAATTCCACTGGACACTGTGGGTTTATCCAATATTCTAAGTCATGGCATTCTTCATGATTTATGACTAAGCAGGGTTCACACATTGTACTAAACCATAAACATAATCTCTAAATCACAATGCTGGGTACATATAATACACTAAAACCAAAGTCATATTGTGCCTTAAGATATTGCATAAATCAAGTCTGTAAGACTCACTCATAACTAGACATGCATTAACTTATGTAACGTGTACCAGAATGTCTCCAATTTAAAATTTGATTTTCCCATAGTCTATTATGTGGAATTTACAAGCCATATCTGAGAATCCTGTTTTCTTTGTAGTAATAATATTGTTTTTCTCCCCGACTTTTTAAGTAAGATTGAAGAGACTATAATTTCAGTCACAATGTCACATACATATGATAAGAGAAAAAAAGTTCCCAGGATACAGCATTATAGAGGTGTTGAAGTATGCTGAATTTTGGTTCACACATAATTGTACTTTGCTTCTGCCATTGGCATCCTTACATTCTGCCCCCCCAAATCTTTACAATTCTCAAAAACCACAGAAACAGATGTCTAAAAAGTTATTAGGAATTCAGCCAAAACAAGATAGTCAAAGCCTAATTGTTTATGAGTTTTTTCCTCTCAGTTAAACTAAAAAGAATTATGTGCTTCTTCCAGTGATGAAAGAGAACTGCTCTTATACACAGAAGCATTCACAATGAATCAAAGTAACATCAAGATAACATATACACAAGAAAACAAGAATACAACATATTTGTGCCCAATTTCTGATGCAAGTATGTAAGTTATGGGTTTCGTGTTCTGATATACATTTGCTTGCTTGTTCTTCTTGTCTTTTCATGGGCTCTATGGATATGTATCTACAAAATCACCACTCAGCCAGTTAACCCCTTTAAATTAGCCAATAAGAGATTAAATGGAAGAAATGGTCCAATCCTGAAGCATATGCACTACCAAAAGAGATTCATCTGTTTGAGTCCCACTTGGGTAACACTGATCATCACTAAACACTGATCACCATTGATAGCACAATGATTAAAATGCAGTGTTGCAGGCTAACTCTGCCCACAGCCTGGAATTTGATCCTGACAGACTCAAAATTCACTCAGCCTACCATCCTTATCGGGCCGGTAAAATGAGGACCCAGATTGTTGGAGTCAATATGCTGACATTGTAAACTGCCCAGAGAGTGCTGTAAAGCACTATGGGGTGGTATATAATTCTAAGTGCTATTGCTATCAGCATTGTCACCAGCACTGTCACCAGCACTAATAATCCTGCTCTAACTGTGATGCTTGTATTTATACCTAATTTTAAAATACGAGCTTTTCTAATCTTTAATAGATCTTTTTATCAGCCTCTTAATTGTGCTATCCTTATACGAGACAGTAAATGTGCCAACCAATTTACTTTTCGCTTTTCAAATATGTGATCCTGAGAGTGTCTGTTCACAAAAAATCTGTAATGTTAATTCAAATGGTTGATTGTCCACTATCCTTCACTTTAGAGGGCTTATTTCCCACTGTGTTAAACTGTAGTTAGTACATAATTTGCTCTGTGCTTGATATTTTATATGAAATTTTATAATTTTAAATTTGAAACAAAAAAGCATATGAGGCATACAGGAAATTATGTATAACAGTTCAACAAATAAGTCCTTTTAAATATATTTTAAATAAATTGACGAAATCAAATGGTCAACAATAGCAAAATTCCTTTCCAATGTAGTTACAGACAAGTTCCAAAAGGTTTAGCTAGTGCTATATTACCTTAAGAGCACCCTTTAAAACCCTTAACTGCAGTAACTTGACAAGTGTTTTTAACAATAATATAGTTTCTGAACATCAAAATGTACAACCAAAGTAAAGCTAAACAGGAATGTTGAACTGGTTCTTAACATTTAACCACTTCTAAGGCAGAAGGCAACTGCTTCCAAAGGACATCTGAAAAATTAGGTGTCTAAGTACAATAATGAAATCATATGGGTTATTTTTACTCAAATTTGGGTAATAAATCAGAATAAAGACTGCAAAACATGAGACAAATTGCTGATGCTGTCAATGAGTGAAAAAAAATTGGAAATCCTGTTGTGTGTATTTAACAATTATCTGTTGAAAAGAGCATTTCTCAAGGTTATTGCTATGAATCTCATCTCTAATCAGACCTGTCACATCCACAGTTACATTGCCAGTTGAAGAATAGGAGTATGTTGCACATAAAAAACTATTCCTTAACATTTAATCCAAAATCAAACCCCTATAAATTAGAATGTCACAAGTTTAAGGATTGCTATTAGCTATTCCAATAAAGAAGGTAGAGACACAGATGCAAAAGGGTTTTAATGTTATGGACATGCCTTAATACATGGTTGCTGTGTCCAGGGAATAATTAATATTGATACGATTGCAGCAATCAAAGTAACGTGCCAGAGGTTAATCAATCATACAAGCCCCTTTGATATGGTAAAATTAAAAAAAAAAAAGTCTTGGGAGACACTACTCTCACTAAATAAGTTTTCTGATATGGGGGAGGGAAAGGATGCTTACATCAGTCCAATCTCTGCACTAAATACTAGTGCCAAGAAGAAGCTTCCTAAAAGCAAGTACCGGTATATCTTTACATCATATGCCGAACAGGAAAAAAAATATCCCAAATTCACTGAAAGATGGAAAGAGTTTCTACATGCTGGGTAAAGAATAGAGATAAACATTTCATCAGAAGCCACTTCTGGAAGTAGAAGATATATATTTGTCTGGACGTGGTGGGGTGGGGGGGGAGAGCTTTTGGCTTTATTATTCAGTGGGGATATTAAAAGAAGCATCTTAGCTGTTTGGAAGAATTTTGCATCAAAGATATACTTTGGAAAGTGCAAAGCTAGAGGAATAGCAAAAAGAAGTAAAGTGCAATGTTAAATACAATAAATCATCTGATGCCTAGGATATATATTTAGCTTCTTCCCCTGTATAGACAGGTGGCTGTTCCATCTCACAAAGCAACTGAAAATGTTATAGAACAAAAATGCTCTTCACCAAATTAGCTCTTCCATCAGGAGATTTCAGGAAGTAAGTGTGATATTTTATCACAGCTGGCATCTCTTTTTTTCCCTAAGAGCCCTGGGACCCTTTGTCACATCTCTCTTATCCCTTCCAGCTGACAATGGATGTAGTGCTAATTTTGGATATTGAGATCATCTATTCTGGAAATCCACCTTTAAAAAGTTGCGCTGCAAGCTCAACAGGGCTACTTGACCCTGATGGAGTTGCTCCTAATGAAGGTGAAAAATGGAGTAGCAGCAGGACTTCCTTCTTCCCCAACCAACACCAAAAACACATCAACCGGGAGGATTTCGCCTGGAGAGCAGAAAGGAGTCTTTCCCACCACGACCCAGTAAAGTTAACGTGTGGGGGCAGATCTTCGTTCCAGTTTGTTTTGAAACGCTCATGGCAGGATGTGAAAGCTCTCTTTGGAGCACTCCGAGAAGCACATTCGGTCCTTGCACTGACCAACACTCCCAGAAAAGTGCTGCATTCCTTAAAGGAAGCTTCAGAAACCGAGACTGGTTTACTTTGGAAGCCTTTGCGTTCGTGCAAGTTCATCCTTCCTGCTTGCTCTGAAATGGGTGGGAAGTTGCAAAGAAGGTTTGCTCGCAAATTGCACACCAGATCCCTTTGCCCCTTCTCGGATTTCGCAGAGAAGCAGAAGAAACCTGGAGACAAGTTTCGGAGGGCAGATATCTGGCGTGCCGCATTTCCAAAGCCCAAGTACAAAGTTGACAAGGATGCTTCGGAGGGAGCCTGGGAATGGCCAAGCCAACTCTCGCTTTGGAGGCAGCCAACTCTATCCGAGCAGGTCGGGTGGGCAGATTTCAGGCGAGACAGAATGCCCGGGGGCTGGTATGATTCCGAAGGGCTTGTGAATAAGATTCTCCACTCCCTCAAAGATTCACTCCGAAGCAAAAGCCCAGGGGATTGAGGAGAAACCCCATTTAGAACCCGCTAGGAAGACCGGGGGGGGGGCGGTAGAGGAAACCGGGTTCCTGCTCTAGAAACACGGACACAGATGCACCCACGGATACTTACAGTTCGTAGGAACTGTATCTCGTCTTCCCCTCCTTCGCCCCCTTCAGCCATGGCTCTGGAAGTGGGGAGGGGGGGCGCTCTCTGCTCAGCCTCCGATCGCCTCTTCAGCGGCAGCTCGCAGACTCACCTCAGCTCCTTTTCCCGATTGGCATTAGCATCTCTAGCTAAATCCTTAGCCATACAGGGAGCTCCGCCAACTCCACTGCACTGCAGACTGTCAGTCAACCCCCTCAGCGCCAGAACCAACCGAGCTTCTTCCCCAATTTCACAGCAAGCTAACCCCCCCTCCCCCGCTTCCGCCTTGCCCCCTTCTCTAGGGAGAAACCGATGAGGAAGGCATTACAGGAAGCCCCCCCCCTGCGTTTCCAAGGGTCTCCCTCCCCTTTTTAAAGGTCTCTCAATAGCGCAATCAGGGAGAAACGGCAGTGAAAAGCGAAGCTCTCCCTCCCGATTTTCTTGGTGGCTTCAAATGTCTGCCTCCTCCCGGTGTTAGAAAAAAAGAAAGAAAAAAAGAAAAAGAAAAGAAAAAAAGTATCGCAATCAGCAACTCTTCCCTTATTGATGAATATTTCAGAGGATTGAAATACGGGCCGTCATCAGCCTGGGAGAGTGATTATTTTAGCAGCAGGTTTCAGGCATGTGCAAAATTATCTATTTATCTAAAACAGAAGCAGCAGCGATTCTGTCTGATGATACCTTTCATCCTCTAAAAGGAGCTGTGTGTAACTGTTAAATAAGCTACAATTTCCACAAAGCACTTGTTATGAAGGCCGATCTATCTGGGATCTATGCTAGTCTATAATTACCAACGTGAGTACTAGAATCCCATCCTATGTATGTGTAGGGGGTACAAGTTCTGCTGAAGTCAGTGGAATTTATGTCTCAGTACAACTGCTTAATTTGATTATTTTTTCCCTAGCCTCCAGTCTTCTTTTCTGAAATTTTGTAGCAAGAATGAACCAAAGATATTCTTAAAACCTACAACATATAGTAGCCTTTCCCAAAAGTCAGCAAAATGGAAACCAAAAATGTTACCTTGAAAAAGGAAATGAAGAATGCTTGCAAACAAAAGAAATGTTACAGTATATGATTTTCAGCAGTAATGAAGACCTTGCCACATGCTCAACCTTGAGGATTTTCAAAGATTAAGCATCCCAAAGGCTTGTATGTGTTTAAAGTCCATTGCATAGTCTACTTGCTTCTCCATTCAGCATTTGCACTGCTTGTGTCTCACAGTCAAGTAGAGCTGGACAAGATTAAGTAATTTTTTTGCTCTGGAAATAGAGGTTTTCCCCTTAAGCCTCTACAAGACGCCCTATTGAAGGCAATGCAACATGCATAAATAAGAGATATGGCCTCATTGTAGGGGAGCTTCCTGTGCTGTTCCACCTGACCACTGCATGTGATCTTTCTGCCCATCATTCATCCTTGTATTGATAGCATGACAGGGCTGATCCATGGAAGGGCTGCCTGGGTCAAGGGCAGCTATTCTCTCAGGTGTTCCAGTGATGCAGCACTTTGAGCGTCAGTCATGAGCCACTTCATCCCATCACAATGCAAATGTCTCTCTAAGAGAGAGTGTGTTCAAATCCCACAGCTGCCCAGAAAGAAGCACTCCAAGTACTTCCCACCATTTTTCTCTTCTTGAAGCTCAGTGAAGGGTTCAAAGAACGAGATTCCTCTGCTATAGGAAAGATATTGTCAGATGTCTTGTCCTAATCCACTGCTCCCCTGCTGCCACTGCAAACAATTGTGAATTGAAAGATACTGTATTCCATGCTACTTTAGGAGACCACTTAACCACATGAAGGCATTTTGGACACTTGGCAACCAGCCCACATTTACAGCTGTTTGTACAGTCCTGTGTTCAGGTGATTGTTTTTGCCAGATACTGGCACTTACTTCCAGTTTTTGGCAAAAAAAAACCCTCCAATAGCAAACAATGGGTTCACAATAACCACAAGATTTGCTTTACAATCATGGCATTACTTTATGACCATCATGTTTGCTTTATCATCACGTTTGCTTAATGACAAAAAAGTATTGTAAAATTGGGCACAGACACTTTATGATCAGCATGAATTACAACCAAATCTGAGGGCTCAATTACAGAGGTAAGTTCAGGATGTGGGTGCTGAATACACACAATCTTAGCCAAATGGCTGGGTGCTGGAGTTTTTATACACTCATGTTAAAAGTAGCTGGCTGTTGCTAAGCCGACCACATATATATTCCCGTTTTGGGTTCTTAAATTTCTTCTTAAATTTCTTCTGCCACACAGCTGTTGCAGGTGTTTATTTTCCACCTTTTCATGGGTTGTGCAGTGTATTAGAATGATTGCAATAAAGACATTAATTGAGTAGCATTGAAGTACACTTGATTTGCTGCATAATATTGATCCAGCTGATAGAAAAATTTTGGGCGGTCTCAGAGTAAGCACATAAATACAAATGAGGGTTGGGGTAGATGAGGGAATAGAACAGAAATTTGGAGCTATGGGCCCTTTATGACTTGTGGACTTCAACTCCCAAGCTCCTCAGGATTCCTGAGCCAGCATAGTTCCCCACCCCTGGAATAGAAACAGGTAAGAATGGAAAGACCTGCATAAGTGAAATAGATTATTCCTTATAATCAGAGTCCATTCCCTGGTCCAGCAGGGTTCATTGTGGGATTTTAAAAAAATCAGTATGGCATTTTCAACCAAGGGGCAGCTTTGCCCCTTTTAGCTTAAAAACAGGTACAAGGAAGGCACTTCAATCTCACTGTCACAATTTTTAACTTGAGCTTTTTGATCTCTGGTGGGTCTAGCTTTTCCCAGATAGTTTCCCTGTTTCCATAATGCTACAATACAATATTGCCTCAATTTTTTCCCCATTTTTAGCATAATTAAAGCTGACACCAGACAGAGCAATAAAAAAGCTCTAAAAAACAGTGCAATAGCAGAAAATGTGGAGAGGACTGGCCCAAAGAATTGCCCAGTCAGACACAACTATGAATGAATAACATCGTCTGTCTTTAGACACCAGATGAACAGTTCTTAAGTAATTCCATGACACCCAATCCAAAGTATTGTATTTGTTCAGTTTGAATATCAGCATTCATGTGCAATTTTTATACATCTTCCATTGTAAAACACTCTTTAAAATAGTAATTGTATCAAAACTGAGCAAATCAATATTGGCTGCCATCCAATCTGATCTTATGAACAGGCAGATGAAGCCTGGAGCTGAAAAGTTCCATCTGGGAAAAGAGGTAAGAATGGAAACTATTGAAGTTTTCACAAAAATACATGTAGATTCTTCCACATGAAAGGAAAGGGTGACTGAAATAGGTTAAGGGAGGTATCAGGAAAGGAGCTATGCATGGAGTTGAACAACAGAAAAGAGGATGATAGCTAGCAGATCAAATTAGATCCAGGAGGGCTTGGGCTGCAGGTTCCAGAGTAAAGGGAAATTCACCAAGGATGGAGAAGAAAGATAATGCTTTAAGGGATCATATGTACTTGATGTAGAGGGGAAAAAATATTGAAAGTTCTAGATCATGGGTGTCAAACTCAATTGCATCACATGACATATCATGACTTTTTTGCCTTTGTGGAGCTGTGGTGGGCATGGCCTGTGTGTGTCATATCTGGCCCCATGGGCTGCCAGTTTGACAAGCCTGATCTAGATGTTGCTAGCTGTGAGATTTTTCAGCTATGTTTTAGCTGAATCTTTGATAAGGCATATTTAATATAACTTATTTATTTATTTAATTAATTAATTAATTAATATACCGCCCCCTCTCCCACAGGACTCGGGGTGGTTCACAGCCAATAAAAACAGATATCAATACAATAATACAGTTAAAAGCAATTAAAATAATTAAACAATGGCCAAT
>JAEANM010012665.1:0-14713 GCA_017656035.1 Myanophis thanlyinensis | reverse complement strand
ACACACACACACACACACACCCCTCTTCTTGTATTGGAGCCTTCTTACAGTCTAGGATTGTGGTGGCAAACATAGCTTAATAAGTAAAATGTTCCTTGCTAAAAGAACTTTCCATTAGATAAATATTTCTACACAATTCAATTCAGTCATCAATGTCCCACTTAGACTCTACAGCTTTCCTGTGTATGTGATTTTTAGGTGTGAATTAGATTAGGATGAGATATATTGTAGGCTGCCCAGAATCTTTCTGTAGATGGGCAGCTTCAATCCCGCTAATAAGTGAGTAGGGACCCTAGTCAGAGAGTTGAGAGTTCCGATTCCTTCTCAGTTGTGGAGTTGCCTCTACGTAGCTTTTCACACATGTGCATGTAGAGACGCAAACACTGTTTCCCAAAGGTTTACATGACACCTGAAGCCAAAAGTTATATCAATCCAAGAAGGTGTTATAAACACCCACTGGGGATGGGGGTTGTAGAGTCACAAAATTATGGTGAGTTCAGAATGATGGAATTATATAATATAATGTTGGATTTTGTGTAAAAGGAATCAATATTTCTCTGCTACTTCTGGAGCTCTGGTGCTGGAGCTAAAAATAAAGGGGGGAGACTATTGAAATTGTAAATATTTAAATTGCGTTTTTTTTTCTTTTCATTGATTGGGAAGTGTAATAAAGAAGCAAAACATGACTAAAGGAGAGGAGAAAGTGGATTGTGGTATTTAAAAAAGGATACTAAAAACAGTTAATAATGTGAGGAATTGTAGTTGGTTACTTCTCATCCAAGTTAAATTTTCAAGCAGTTTGAGTTTCAGCAGGTGGCAGCACCTGGCTAACCTTCAGGTGGTTTAAAAGTTTACAAAGACTGCCTCACATGTGGCTAGAAGGGACACTGCCAAGGAATCCCTTGGCTTTGACCCAGCAATGTCTATCTATAATAAAACTATGGTGACCTCCAGCTAACCTTATTGGTTGGAATTATCATTCTCTCCCCACCAATGCTCACTTTGGCGTACACAATGGAAATTCAGAAACATCCCAGGAGATGATTGCAAAGCGTTTCTATATTATTTTCAGAAATATAGGAATGCAGTCTAATTGCATTGAAAACAGTGTTGCCTTGATTGTTCAGCAATTGTTTAAGGATGACCCCATATAAAAAGCATAATGGGGCCGGGAACCCCACTAAGAATCACCCAGAAAACCGATTGTGTTGCAACCATTTAATTTTGTGTTGTTTGATTTTTTATTGATTATGTGCCATCAAGTTGGTGTAAATTTTCAGCGCCCACATAAATAGGTTTTCTCCATGATTTGTCTCTAATCTGGCCTTCCAAAGATGTGTCATTGCAACTGTAACTGAGTCAATTCCACCTGCTGCTGATTGTCTTCTTCCCTTTCCTTCCACTTTTCCCAGTATGAAAACCAGTTTCAGGCAACTACATAATATGTCCAAAATAGGGTAATTTGACTAGTTATTTTACTGATAATGTACTTTTTACTGCTTTTAATATGCTAAATTTTTGTTTTTTACAGGGTTGTAAAAAGAGAGATTTTTTTCTCTCTCTTAGTAGTAAAAAAAAATGAGATCATAATGTGTACCAGATTTAGTGTGCTGGATCATTTGGAACCCATTTTAGGATCTGCCGTAGATAATTTCCAGGACAGTTGGAATGGTCTTTTTTTGGCAACTGAGCAGTCTGTTTTGGCTACAAGTTAGTAAGTGATGGGGTTTCTGTAGCCATGAGAGTCAAATTGTGACATAAAGGCCACATTCTGACTGTTAATTGTGGGTCTGGTACCACTTAGCAGAGTAGAATTGCTAAATCTGACTTGCATATTATTGATGTCCCTTGAGGATAATTTCATTTAACTATGTGGGTTTGTTTTAGGACTTCAAAATCTATGTGGATCAAGCATGTAGAGCAGCAGAAGAATTTGCAAATGTTTATTATGAAACCATGGATAAAAGAAGACTGGTATGTAGATTTCTAGTAGCTATAAGAATGTATGGTTTTATATATTTTTATCTTTTATTACTTTTAGAAATACTTCACTGTTTATATTCAGCTAGGAGTCAGCTAGAGCAAGTTTGATGTAGTGGTTAAGGCATTAGGCTAGAAACTAGGAGACCATGAATTGTAGTCCCACCTTGGGCACTAAGTCAGCTGGGTGACTTGGACTAGTCACTTTCTTTGAACCCTTGCCAAGAAAAATGCAGGGACTTATCCAAGCCTTCTCTAAGAATTGGTTGAAGTGTCCTAGGTTCTCTTTTTACTGAAGGTGTTCTGAAATTGAAGCAGCCTGTTCTAATTTAGAAACGTTTTGCACACTTCCTGTTTTTAGGTTCATAATTCTTATCTGTCATTGTATCGGGAGCAGATGTTTAACTGAGTGGAGTTTTCCCAGAGAACCTCTTTAATAATTATTTGAATGTAAAAAAAGGGGGAGGGCAACAGGTTGACTGTAAGAGAAAAGTAGATTTTTTCAGTAAGGGTTTGCAAGTGGAAAGGGCAAATCCTGCTGACATTTCACATGTTTTCTAATATTCTGCAGGCATTAACCCGACTCTACACGGATGATGCAACTCTAGTTTGGAATGGGAATGCTATATCTGGCCATGAAGCCCTTGCTAAATTCTTTGAGATGTTACCATCTAGTGACTTTCAAGTGAACACGTTTGATTGCCAGCCTGTTCATGGTAAGATAACTTAAGAAGATGGTGCCGCCCTCCACAAAGTTATTAATATGCAGTGGTGTAGGTAGCAATAGGATGGAAGGCTGAGTCAACCTTGAGCCTGGTGGGATTTGAACTGGCAGACAGCAGAAGTACTGCAGTACTGCACTATAACCACTGCGCCATCGAGACTCTGAGATAATCTTTTCCATGGTGTGAAGGAC
This sequence comes from Myanophis thanlyinensis, assembly GCA_017656035.1. Classification (NCBI taxonomy): domain Eukaryota; kingdom Metazoa; phylum Chordata; class Lepidosauria; order Squamata; family Homalopsidae; genus Myanophis; species Myanophis thanlyinensis. The sequence continues at coordinate 11,817 of JAEANM010012665.1, read as the reverse complement.
AAATAGCTCTACTATGAAATGCAATTAAAATATTTGAATGTATATAGGTGGGAGCTACCTGAATGTTTCCACATCATTTGTATGATTCTTACTTATTCTTTTAGAAAGTAGCATAGTGGACTAGTATCCTGCTTAGTCCTTTTGAACACAATCTCCAATTCTGCATTCAGCTCCAACTGAGGAATGAACTTTCTCATAGCACAATCTCCTTGCAGGGTGAGACGAATGGCATATAAATTAAATAGGTTTTTGTCCACAGTGAAAATCCTCTTTTCCTCAGTTTGCCTGAAGGTTGACAGCATATTGGTTTTCAAGAATGTGTCCCAAAATGCTTGCAGTTGCAGAACAGAATTGCTGGCTTCCATGTACTTTGGTGGGTTTGAAAGAAAGAGGCAGGGGTTACCAGCAGCATCTGTGTGGGGGTGTGCATTTTTTAAAAAGGCAGGAGATTGGGTAGGTGCGTCCCTATGTACACTGCTATGCAGACACCATTGATTAGACAACCTCTCTCTGCTCAGATGAAGAGTATGATTTAAAAAAAAGCTTCTGAATTTTCTTCGAAATAGATAGGGTAAAGATAAAGGAGTCTCTGTGGATTTTACTCCGCTGGTGATTGCCAACTACAGGGGGCAGTGGTCATTTCTGTTTCCATTGGGCCAATTTTCCGCGGTCATGTGGCCAGCATGACATCACGTAGCACTGTTACCTTCCCACCGAAGTGGTGCCTATTTATCTACTCACATTTGCATGCATTTGAACTGCTAAATAGATTACTTCTTAAGTGCTGGGAAATAATTAGAATGAGATAGAATGTCTTTAAAGAGTATCTTTTCTTAGAAATGTCCATGCTTGTGTTTAAAAGTCGGCTTCTGAGCAGCAACTGTGTCTTAGCATCTTTTTCTTTCCTTTTCTCAAGAGCAAGCAACTCAGAATCAGACTACTGTCCTTGTTGTGACCTGCGGGACTGTCAAATTTGATGGGAACAAGCAACAGTTCTTCAACCAGAACTTCTTGCTAACACAGCAGACCACAAATAACAACACAGTCTGGAAAGTCATGAGTGATTGTCTCCGTTTCCAAGAAAACCCTCATTAGTGAGAGGAGCAAGGGTGGAGGTTTTCTTCTGGGTTTTTATTCTTTTTTTAAATAGCTCTGGCTTCGGGGATGAGCCTGTTGAGTATGGAAATCCACCCACCTCTCCACACCTCTTTGTCCGTTTCACAGTTGTAGTATATGTTGTTTTCAATGAAAGAACTTCCTTCCTTTCAAGATTTAATTAGGCTGCATTGCAGCCAAGTTTAACTATACTGATTACCTCTTCAGGTGACAGTGGAATCATTTTTATAAGCGTTCTGTGCACTTTCCTGACTTTAACAGATTTCAAATTTGACACACAACGGACCCTTCTCCTCCTTTGAGTATTTTGGGAGAAATGTTATTAGGCACAATTTTGTTTACTTCAGTGAGAATTAAAATGATGATGAGAGAGACAAAGATTGTATATGTGATTCATGAGGTCTTCTGGAATTAGTGGGCCTCGCTGAAACAAGTGCAAGAATTTGCTACAGGCCGGGTGAAACATTAGCATGTGGCCGATTTATTCCTGTGGAATTTCCCTACGTGTTTATGCGGTTTTTATACCTGGTTGCATTTTTCACTTATAGCAGTCATTGCTTCAGCTTTCAGTATTCAGAGGGGAAAAAAAGATTTATTAAAGGGGGAATCCATCTAAGGGATTTTTTTGTTGTTGACTAAATTGTTCTCCATTTGTCATTTTTCACAGTGAAAAGTCAGAACATTTCTGAGCCGTTTCAGATAGGGATAAATACCGTATTTTTTGGAGTATAAAATACACCGGAGTATAAGACGCACCTAGATTTAGAAGAGCAAAACAAGAAAAAAAAAAAAACACGTTTTTGGCTTCCGCCTGTCTTGTTTTCTCCCTTCCTGGCCTCCAGGGGCCTTTTTTCAGGCCCCCAGAACACTGTGCAGCCCGTCTTTGCCAAAAATGGGCCTGCAAAGTGCTTTTGGGGGCCAGGGAGGGTGGGGAAAAACAAGACGCGTGGAAGGATTGGAAGGCCAGAAAACATGCCTGTTTTTGGCAAAAATTGGACGCACGGGGTGTGCTCAGGAGGCCAAAAAACAGTCATATTAGGTATAAAAGACGCACCACAATTTTCACCCACTTTTGGGGGGGATGTGCATCTTCTACACCAAAATATGGTAGATTTAACGCAGGGGTCTTCAAACTTGGCAATTTTGTGACTTGTGGACTTCAACTCCCAGATTCTGGGAGTTTGAAGTCCACAAGTCACAAAATTGCCAAGTTTGAAGACCCCTGATTTAATGGAAAAGAAAATACAACTCTTTGCTCAATCTTGTATTTGTTCCCCAGTTTTCCCCAACCTGTAGGAAAAGTGCCCAGTACATGTGTTTCTGCTTTCCCATGCCTCAGCATTGTTATGACCAATCTTAAATATCTATGGAGATTCTCAATCATTCCCAGTCACGATTGTCCCAAATGTGGCTTTTCAACTGGCCTTTTTTTCTCCTTGAAAACATTTCGTATCCCAGAATCTTCTTCAGCTCTCTTTGAAAATGGGACCATCTTGGTTAAGAGATTCCTATATAATGTTTTGAAATGTCAAACACTTATTTTACCCCTTCTTCCGTGCCACAAATGTGAATGATAAGAAGCATTACGGGAAGAAAATTAACACTGAAAGCATTTCCACCAAAATCTGTTAGGCATCTGAGATTTTTATCATCCAAGACTCTTCTTTCGTGGTTACGTACAAGTAGCTCTCAACTTAACAACCATTCATTGGGCAACTGTCCGAAGTTTCAACAGCACTAAAAAAAAAAGCAGTTTATGACCATCCCTCGCATTATGACTTCTGCAGTATCCATCTGTATGGTCACATGTTCGAAATTCGGGCAGTTGGCAACAAATGCATTTGCAACAGTTACAGTGTCCCAGAGACGTGTGATTGTCATCTATGATCTTCCCAGTCAATGTGGGGAAGCCGGATTCACTTAACTGGTATTTGCTTAGCAGATGTAGCAAAAAAATGGTGGTATGAGTGCGACTCCCTTAACAACCATCTTGCTTAGCAATGGAAATTTGGATCCCATAAGTCAAGGATTGCTTATAGGGCAAAGATCACTGAGAGATAAGGTCCAGATTGTTTTGGTTGACAATATGCCTGTGGGCCTTATTCAGATGTACTGGTGATCTTCTGAAGAGGGTATGGACACTGGCTCTTTCCATGGCATTTGTGCAATTATAAGATGCCTTTTCACAAAATGCGGTTCTGAATTAATCTGATTAGTGCCATAGAAACTAGTTTCACTATTCATAGTTGCAATAAAATTTAAAAAAAGGACCTTTACATGCCTTCCAATTCAACAGAATCTTTGAAAGTTATTATTTAAAGGGCCTCGATGCCCTGTCCAACCAGTGAGTAAGTCACCAAAAACAAAAGGTGACAGAATCAAATTTTAGTGTGGGAGGGAAAGCCAAACAAAAGGAAGGTCCCAGTCTGAAACTGGTAGGAGTACAGGAAGTAATCTTTCACAGGGCCTCCTTTGAGTGGGCGATTTGTGCAGCAGCTTGGAATATTGCTGGCTGCTTGTGCTAAGCCCTGGCCTTGGTCGCTTGACCCAGAGCAGTGCATCTCTGACTTGTTTGTGTTTCCCAGCACGCACAACCTTCAGAGATCCACATACCAGGCGAAGGGAGAGCAGGAATGCAGGCATGCACAAAGACCACAGAAGACGGATCCTGCTCGGATTAGTCCATGGGAAGGAAGGGCATCCAACCACATAATACGGAGTGATAGTAAGTAGAAACTCTGTCACTGACATCAGCTGCGTTCCAAACAGAGGTTTCAAGTTCTTGCTACTCTTAAGAGGAAAAAAGATCTTTCCGAGGGCAATAAATACCTAAATATCATTTCATAGCATATCCTTACTCCAAAGCAGCAAAGCTTTATTGATAACAGATTGCACTGAAAGCTTTCTGAAATCAGTCAATATGAGCTCCAAGGGAGATTTCAGCATATCCTGGATGTTGGTAGAATTTCCAGCAACTATAAACCACTAAGGTATTTATTACCAGTGGATTCCACTCAGTCCACGAAGAGATCCTTTGCAGGCACATTTTAAGGTTTTATTTTCAGTGTGTAGCTCTTTTTTTTTTTTAACTATTACAAGCTCTCCACCACCACCACATGTTCATATACTGTACTTATGTAGAAATTGTACTGTGCCCCTCTGAATGCCTTTGAAGGTACAAAAAGAAAGCATTATTATTAAGATTAAAACCAAATGGGTCTAAAGAAGGCAAAAGTGGTAATGTTGAAAAAAATCTTGGGAAAACAAGCATGTTCTAAGCCACCTGCTCAGCTGAAGGGGCCTGTTTCCACTCCAGTGGAAATTTATTTTGTAATATTGGGATTAATCAATGCTGAAAGAAAACATTTAAGAAGGCAGAGTAGTCTATCCAATGTTGCTGTGCAAGTTATGACGTAGAAAGTACATTGCAATAAATATTTACACCTAGAGGCATTACAAAGGAAGTTTAGTTGGTGGAGTGTGAAATTTGTGGATGGATGAAAATGCCTCCCAAGACCATATCCGCAATTCTAACGGACGGGAAAGCAAAGAGAAAATCACGAGGTGCTCTGTGGCCTTGTTTTCTTGCAGGCTTTTCATTACTCAAACTGGGTAACCTCATCAGTGCTAGTGATGAGAAATCACTCTGCACTTGAGCAAGCCACGTGGCCACCACTAAAAATTGCACAAATATATTTAAGACTACAAATCACAGCTGCCAGCTCTTTAGCTGTTGTTGCCTTCATACGCATCAAATCCTTCCCAAGAACGTGGGATGTTGTATCGGCATATTCATTGCACACTAGAAACCAGAATCGTTCATTTTCAGATGTTCATGTAAATGTTATTTTATTTATATTGGAAATCTACTTCTCAAAAAGCATTAAAAGATGGAAATTGTTTTCATCAACTCTACTTCCTAGTTAACAAAGTCATAGCATTTATCATTTCATTTAGACTAAAGACAATATCTTTGTTAAATTAAACAGCAAGAGATTTCTGTCTGATTAAAATTAGTTCATTACAGAAATGTCCTCTCCGCCGAAATACTTCTTGTAGAATTTGATGATCATCTGAAAAGTTTTTTTTTTTAAATGCTGGCTGTGGGCAGGGGGTCTAGGACAACTTGCTGTGGGACAATTCGCCATGACCAACTTGTCATGGGACAAGATTTACACCAATATTGAAGAAATGGTGGCATAGAATCAATAGAGAAAGGATGCAAAAGAAGAGACAAAATGTAAACTGAATGACAAAAAATAATGTTTTAATTATTTTAAATAATCTGAATTGTCCCACAGCAAATTATCCCCTGGTGAGTTGGCCATGGTGAGTTCCCCCATTCCTGTAGGCAGGAGCCCTTTCAGACTATGAATGATTGAGGACAGCATGTTAAGGGGAGATGTGAGAGCCCACTCAACGCATCCTTTTTTTTTCTCTGTGGATTTTATTTTCCATTGAGGCAGACACAGTATTAGGGGGAAAATAGTGAAAATGTAATTGCAACTCAATTGGTGTCAAACTCTAAAATGAATTTGGCTCTCTCTTGATTATCTGAAATTCTGATGTGTTTGGAGGGGATCCCCTTTATGTGTGAGATTGATAAATTGATCCAAACAATTCTGCAAAATGGATTGGAAATACACTAGGGCACTGTTTCATAATCTTATGCTGGCTAGAGAATTCTGGGAGTTGTTAAAGGTCCCCACATTGTTGAGGTTGAAAAACACTAGGGATTAAAAGTTTCAACCCTTGTTTAAAATGCACACATGCACACCAGCATCTCATAATATGGACACTAAATGAATCTCCTACATGGCCAATTCCAAAAGAGAAGATCCAGAGGTAAAAGATCTCCTTCCCCAATGGCACGTGACTTTACCTGGGACCTGGCAGTCAAGCCATTGGCATAGGGCAGAAGGCTTTTTAACTGTGCTTCCCATCACTTTAAATCGTGCAGAGAAAAGAAACAGGAGCCAGCAATTTATTTAGGTCATTTCTCTATACTTCCCCAATTCTCTAGCCCAGGGGTCCTCAACCTCTGATCATGGACCAGCACTGGGCCATGGCATGCCAGAAACCGGGCCAGAAGCAAACAAGCGAAGCTCGGTCCATGGGATGCAGGTAGCATGTGAAACCACACCCCTCCTGGTCCACGGAAAAACCCTCTCTCCACAAAACCGGTTCCTGGTGCCCAAAAGGTTGGGGGCCACTGACCTAGATGTATCTGCTGTAACCCTTGTGCTGTAGATAGCCTCCACCCAGGTTGGGGAATACGGTTTGAAGCACAAGTAAGGCACCACCAACAACAACAAAATCCTAAAGGTTCGGCCTTGGATCAGCCCTACTTTTCAAACAGATTCTTCCATCTTCTCAAACCTATGTTTGCCCTCCCATACCTAAATTTTTCCTTTAAAAACCTTTTTTTAACAAAGAGAAGCCAACTGAACCCAGCAGGGGAATCACGCTTAACAGCCCTGCTTTAGTCTTATCCTGAGATTTTGAGAATGTCCTTTTCTGCTTAGTTGGGAGCATTCGGATGCTTGACTTTTCTGAGTTTTCTGAACTCCAGCATCACAGCATAGTCTTCGAAACAGGAGCTGGTCCACTCTTGCCTTAAATAGATGTTGACCCACATTCTGTGACAGAGACGCAGCCTGTTGATTGGCGATTGTGAAAGCAGAAAAACAATGGCACCCTTTGGAAATGGAAATGGCACCCTTTGGAAATGGAAATGGCACCCTCCGGCTCTCTTGCAAGGTGACATCCAGCAGCCTTTGAATTTTCACCCAGTCCCTTTTTCTGCCTCCTTTGACAAAATCCAGCCCTGGCAGCTGCCAGGAGGGATGAAGAAGAGCCAGCCACTGCATCAGCCACTGACTTTCACCAGATATTTTCTCCTTGGCCAAAATCCATGGCAGAATACATTAGCAACCAAGCCGCCTTAAAAACCCAACCGGATGGATGAGCAGGGCGCTGGCTGGAGAACTCACCTATTGTGCAGAGCCGAGCCAGAGGAAGCAACCAGGTTGGGTTGGCAGCAGTCAAAATCTGTGGTGGTGGTGGTGGTGGTGGTTTCTCTTCTTTCCAAGCCCCCCATGGCTTGGGGGTGGAGGGCAGCACCGAAAGAGCCAGAGTCAACCCAACCTGTTCTCCTTCTTTACGCTCTCTAGCGCTGCTTCTCCGCTTCGGGCCCTTGCCATTCCCTGGGGGTGGCCCGCCTTCCCCACGCCGATGTTGAACCCCGAAGCTCCCCCCTCCCCGCCCCCCGAAGGAGTCCCAGGGAGGCTGGCCAGCTCCGGCCGGGCTTGGGGAGGGGTCCGTCTCGTCTGCCTCCCCCACCCCTTCACAGAGCCTCGCTCTCCCCGCTGCCGCTGCTGCTGCTGCGCTCGGCCGGGCTGGCGGGGACCCCGTTCCCGGCCGGGCCGCCCCCGCCCGCCGCCCAGTCGCGCTGGATGTAGAGGTGGTAGGGGTCGCGCTTGGACTCCAGCTTGCGCGAGCGCGCGTAAGCCAGGATCAGCCCGCCGGCCAGGCAGCCGTAGAAGACCATGATCACCAGGATGTAGAGGAAGGCGTCGTCCTCGGCCGGCGGAGGCGCGGCGGGGCTGGAAGAAGCGCTGGGGCCGGGACCCCCGCCGCGCAGCTCCTGCCACAGCCGGCTCAGGAGGCGCTGCAACCGCCGGCTCTCGCTGCAGTTCCCCTCCGGCTCTTGCATGGCTCCAGCAGCGCCCGGGGCTTCTCCTGGCACCGGAGAGACAAAGGCTGCAGATGCTGCGCTTGGCGGCTGGCCAGGGGCCGGGGGGAGGGGAGGGGAGAGGAGGGGAGGGGGCGCCCCCTCCTTTCCCTGGGTTTGGAGGGGGGTCGGCCCGGAGTCTCCGCCTCCCGGAGGCCCCTTTGTTCCTTAACGGGAAATCCTGAAACCTGAGCTGGTTTGGAAGGGATTCCGGCGCCCCCCGCCCCCGCCCCAGGAATTGGCAGCAAAGCTGGGGGATGCGCTTGGATGGTCGGGAGGGGAGAAAGCATCTGGGCTTTGGCTGCCCTGGGCTGCAGCTGCTAGCTGGTCCCGGGGCCATGCAGACGGAGCCTTTGCGGGAGGGAGGCAGGCAGGCCGGCAGGCAGGCCTTGCCCGAGCGCCTGGTTGATCTTGACACCCCCCCCCCCCGCGCAGAAACGCCAGCTTCGATTGATGGTGGTTCTCGACTTTTCGTGGCCGCGCAGATTTTCTCCAAGGTGATCAAACCGTCCGGTCTTCCAAGGGATGCGCTGGTGGCCGAGGCCATCTCCCTCGCTGCTGGTGGTCCCTTTCTTCTCTTTCCTTCCCCGGCTCAGACAGTGGCTGGAGCTAGATTTTTAAACTGGCCAGAGGGTGGCAAGGATTTATTGAGGGGGTCCACAGTTATGTTATGAATCATCTTTCTTCTGCACAAAGTGGCTTACAGATTCTCCAAATAAAAACGTTTCCCTGTTGCCGTCTTTAGAGGGGTGGCAACAGGGGTGGCAAGGACATTTTTAGAGGTGGCACTGGCCACCCTGGCTACCCCTCTGGCTACGCCCCTGGGCTCAGAGCTTTCTGTGGAGATTTGGGCCTTCGCTTCATGTGTTGGAAGTAGGATGATCTGAGCCTGGCCGTTTGTGCCTCAAGGGTTAATAACTCTGGTTTGTTCTCTTTGTCAGAGTTTGCAGCAGCAACCACATTCAGAAGCACTCACAAGTAACAGATGCAGCAGGATTCCATGATATACAAGAAACTTCTCTTTGTAGAGTAGGAAGTTAGCACCCACCCCTCTCCTAGACGAATGAAATATTCTAGGAAATACTAAAAAGGCAGACTGTTATACTTCCTGGATGAGAAAAGGAGAAACATGTTTTTAAAGACAATGCAGCTCCCTCTGCCCCCCCCCCCTTCAGCTCCAGGGTGATGGGATCAAGACATGGCCCTCAGGGTGATAGGATTAGCCCTCCACCCATCTAGCAGAACTCACCACATGGCCTCTTGGAAGATTACTTAGGGGACCACCTGAGATTACTTAGGGGACCATCAGCCTCCCACCGGCCAGTGCGTTCCCACAGGGCAGGCCTCCTTGGGGTGCCATTGCCTGGATGTTGTCATCTGGCAGCCCCGAGGGTTCGAGCCTTCTCTGTGGGGACACCCTCCTTTTGGAACGAATTGCCCCCAGAGATCCGGACCATTACAGACCTGCAGACCTTCCGGCGCACATTAAAGACCCGTTTGTTTCAACAGGCCGGTCTGGCCGAACATTAATTTTGGGGTTGATTGGGTTTTTTAAATTTTTTAAATTTTATAATTGCTAACTATTTAGTTTTATATTTTAATTTGTTTCTAACTATTGTTCGTCACTACTTTTTTAGATGGTTGTACACTGCCCCGAGTCCCTCGGGAGAGTGGCGGTTTAGAAATTTAAATAAATAAATAAATTACATCCCAGCAAGGTTCAGCCAAACCTACGAAGTTACCCCACATGGCCAAATGGGAGCCCACAACCAATCAGGATACTTCTCCTTGCCACAGGAACAGGAAGCAAGGTCATAGCCCAAGAGAGGGTGTAAATCTATCCCTCTCACCAGTGTGCCTTTTTGCCCAGGACCTCAAGCCATGTGGACCTGTTCACCAATAAACCATCTTTCCAAATAGCCTCCATGTTTCCAGTGTTTCTCTCCCAACTTGGAACTGAATCCAGATGGATATTTCTTCCAACAATTGAAAACATAACATGAAGTAAATATACAATGCCAAAAGGCAGGTTTTTCCAATGTGGTAGGAAATACAAGCAGAGGAGTTTCCGTTTCAATTCAGAGCTTGCTCACTTGTTTCAGTTTCAGAGCTGAGCACAGAGATAAGCCACGCCCAGGCTCCAAAACTATTTCAGTCACCAATCAGCTCCCATTGGCTGATTTGTTGCTATGTCTCGCCCAGTCTATGAACACTGACACTCTGTCTATGATTTTGCATGATTATATCAGTAAGACATCACTTTCTGAAAGTGCCTCTGGTGTCTTTAAAATCAAGACAAGATCTCCATTTGGGGCTGTTGGTTTTGTCTTAGTTCTTCCCCATGACAAGATTAGGAGAAAAGCTTAAAACACTCTTCCCCAGGATTTCTTTAAATGCTGAGGGATTTAAGGATTTCTTTAAGATAACTGCATTTTTATTTTGGGCTTTTATTTTTTGTAAGTTGCCCAATGTTCTTTGGATTGGAATGGCAACTATGATAAAGGATTGTGTTGGAAAGCAAGGCTTAGTTGATGCTTCAATACCATGGTTTATATCCACTTAGTACTACTGTTGAAGTGGAGTTAGTAAATGCTCCAGTCTTCTTAGATTTTTATGAGTTATGTTTGATGTCAATTTACTAAGATCTTGTTCTTAGAATTTTAACAGTGGTGCAGTTATGGGTTTTATGAAGCCCAAAGTTGCATACTGTGTTCAGTTCAGCATTTATTTTAAGATAGTAACTTCAGAGTACCTAAATGATATTGAATGTAATAGAGATTATGCTTCACATTTATCACTATTTTGATATCCATCAAACTTATGTCGGGGCTGTTTCACATTACTGCATATCTAGTCATGGCTAGATGGGGATTGAGAAATAAAGCAAGAGCCACCAAAATTTTGGACGACTGCTTTTCAACAGAAAGTATTTTTTCAATGTTATTGATATAAATTCCCTTATTTTCCTTTGGGAATCCTGGCTTTTTTTTTTCTGGATATGTTTGTGGTAGAAGAGAGGTGGAATTTTTAGAGCACACGATCAAAGAAAAACAGGTCAGCTTGATCTGCTCTCCATCAACCAATTCAGTCGTTCCACTTAAAACAAATAACCCAGAATGACCAAAAAAGGCTTAGGCTGCAAAAGTATTAGAATCTGTTTCTTATAAGGAATGATATATTTCTTGAGCTAAATCTAAATACACAATTTTGGGTTTTTATTTTGTTCGGCTTCCAAAACAGTAACCAAGCCTGAAGCAGCTCCACACTGGGTGATGGAGGTGGATGATGGTTTGATGCCACAATGCCTCAGAAAGGCTCAGCAGGCTTCTATGTATTTTTCAACTCCAGACGATTTAGATGCAGATAGGATTGCCCGTTATTAGCTGTACATTTTAGAGATGAAACTGACAGTCAGCCACCCACCCACCCTGTTTTAGTGAAAGTAAGAGATGTGAGCCAAGGACATGTTGAGAAAAGTTGACAGCAAGTAGGAAATCTTATTTTATGGGTGCTTCAGGCAAAGTTCTTTGGAACTAGTGAGGCCTCACAAACAGTAAATGCTCTCATTTCTATCTTTATTTTTATTCCAAAATTGCACTGCTGAAAACTCAAGAATTTTGTCATTTTCCACAGAACAATTGCACAGAGCTTTAAAGCCCTTGGGGGTAGTTTCTCTTTATGAGTCACAAGGTATGATCTGTCTGTTAGATGTCGCTAGAAAGCAACTTCCAGGCTGCTTTAAGATGATCCTAGATCAGACATGGGCAAACTACGGCCTGTGGACCACATCCGGCCCGTTGGGCTTTTTAATCCGGCCCGCCGAACTAGTTAATAGCAAAAGAAAAGTCCCAGAAGAAAACTTTTTCTTTTTTCTCTCCGCGGTAGAAAAACGAGAGAGAGAATCTGGGAAGCTGATTTCGCTGAAGGGTCTGATCCAATTCCTATGTTAGCTGAAACCCTTCCTTATT
>JAEANM010012664.1:0-14714 GCA_017656035.1 Myanophis thanlyinensis | reverse complement strand
CGACCCCTGAGGCACCCCACATATTAGGGGCTTCGGGGTCGATCTCTGCCCTCCTGCCAGCACAAATTGTGAGTGGCTGGATAGGAAGGAGATGAACCACCGTAGCACAGTGCTTCCCACTCCTAACCCCCCCCAGCCACTGCAATAAGATACTGTGGTCGACAGTATCGAAAGCTGCTGAGAGGTCTAATAGGACCAGGACAGAGGAGCAATCCCTGTCCTGCACCCTCCAGAGATCATCCACCAATGCAACCAAAGCCATCTCCATGCTGAAACCAGGCCTGAAGCCTGATTGGAGAGGATCCGGATATAGCGTATCATCCAGATGCCTGGGAAGCTGACGTGCCACCACGATCTCAACAGCCTTTGCTAGGAAGGGAAGGTTGGAGACTGGCCAATAACTAGACAACAGGGCTGGATCCAGGGAAGGCTTCTTGAGGAGGGGCCTCACCACTGCCCCCTTCAGGGCAGGAGGTAAGGACCCCTCTCTCAAAGAAGCATTTATAACCCCCTGGAACCAACCCCATGTCCTCTCCCAGGTCGCTAATACCAACCAGGAGGGACATGGATCTAAAAGACATGTGGTGGCATTCAGACCCCCTAGCAATCTGTCCACTTCATCTGGGGTCACAGGATCAAACTCAGCCCAGATAATCTCATCCAAGACTGGCCCCTCTTCCCCATCTAGAGCAGCCCAGTCAGAGTCCAGCCCATCCCGGATCTGAGCGATTTTATCCTGCAGAAAACAAGAAAAATCCTCGGCCTGTCCCTGCAAGGGATCCTCCCGCTCCCCAACCTCAAGAAGGGAGCGGGTCACCCTAAAAAGGGCGGCTGGGTGGTTTTCTGCCGATGCAATAAGGGTGGTGAAGTAAGAACACTTTGTTGTCCTTATCGCCACTAAATACGTCCTAGTATAGGATCACAGAAGTGTTCGATCAGATTCAGCATGGCTAGACCTCCAACTGCTCTCTAGGCGTCTCTTCCAGCGTTTCATCTCCCTCAGCTCCCCAGAGAACCAGGGAGCCAGTTGGGATCGACGCCAGAACAGAGGCCGCAAGGGCACGACCCGATCGAGGGCCCCGGCAGCCACCCTATTCCAGGTGGCTACCAAATCCCACACAGGGTCATGAGTATGTGCCTCGGGAAACAGCCCAAGCTCTGTCAGAAACCTCTCAGGATCCATCAGGTGCCTGGGGTGGAACCATTTTAATGGTCCCGCCTCCCTGCGATGGGGGAATGCAGAACGGAAGTCCAGTCTAAGGAGCGAATGATCTGACCATGACAGGAGTTCAATATAAACATCCCCTAACCCCAGATCACTCTGCCACTGTTCCAAGATTTGCCTTATTTCATCTCCATGATCTCAGAGTTTCTTCCAGTTTCAATAGTTATTTTAAAAGAGGGGTATGATGATTATTTTTGTCCCAGGACATTTTTTAAAATAAACTTTACTATAAAAGAGGGTTTTTGCTGTATAGATCAAGACAAATCATAGAGAGTTATTTATTAGAAGCCATGGAAGGATAGAGTAGTTATTCTTAAATAGCATAACTTGCTGACAGAAAGAATAAGATATGGTTCTTTTGTGCATAACTTTATGTAAAAACATACAGTACTACAATGTGTGTATACTACAGCAATAATCTGTTGATCTGATATGCTCAACACCAGTTATGTAACAAAACAACTAAGTGTCACAGGGTGCTGAATATAATACTCAATCTATTGAAAATGGTAAGTGAAATTGGATAAACAGAAAACGTGGAAGATGCCTTACATTTTACAGACAGAGTTGTGTGGAGTTCTTCCACTCATTCTGTGAAAGCTGCAGATTAGTGTTTTTTTCCCCTTTCTATTCTTTGCTTGCCATAGATCAGCTTGTTGGGCTTAGAAAGAATTAAGCCTAATCAGATTTCATGGTAGGAGGATTCAGGTAACCTCTCCACTGTATTCAAAATGTGCATGGAGAGGGTTAGGAAACAACAACAGCTCCTTTGGTTCCTCTTGCAGGTTCAGCAGACCGGTCTTCAACTACACAAGCATCTGCCTGCTCAAGACATACCTGCAGAAAAAGCATGCTAAGAGTCCTTATCCTTTATGAAATAGGAGGGATTTGGGAAGCCAGTCTTTCTTGCAGGAGGTCCCTCTTGTGGAACATTCTCCTACCTATTTAAGAACCTGTGGGAAACTTCCAAAGACCATTTAAGAGGATGGAGTGAGAGGTTTCACCTGAAATTTATTTACTTATTGAATTTCTATAATGCCCATCTATCCTATCCTGAGGATGCTGTTAGGAGGAGTATGGAGTGCAACCATGTATTAGGATACTTATTCTGTGTGTATGATATTGTATTAATTTTTGTTGTAGATGAGGTACAGGTAGTCCTTGCCTTACATCAGTTCATTTAGTGATGTTGTCATTCAGTGACAACATCACTGAAAAAAATGAGTTGTGACAGTTTTTCACACTTATGACCACTGCATCATCCCCCGTGGTCATGTGATCAAAATTCAAATGCTCAGCAACTAACATATTTATGATGGTTGCAGTGTCTTGGGGTCCTGCCATCACCTTTTGAGATCTTCTAATGGATAAAGTCAGTGGGGAAGCCAGATTCACTTAACCACTGTTAAGGGTTAACAATAATACTGACTTAATTGTTAAGTGTTAACAATATTACTGACTTAATAACTGCAGTGATTCACTTAACTACTGTGACAGGAAATGTCATAAAATGGGGAAAAATTGCTTAACAACTCTCTCACTGAACAACAAAAATGTATGGCTCAGTTGTGCCAAGGACTACCTGTATATACTTTGAAACATTGCCACATACCATTTAGAGTGATATTATTGAAGAGGTATGAAAGTACTTGAAATAAAGTCAGATGTTTGCTGAGATCCATCAGACAGCTATCAGTTGGCTAGAGGGCATAGTCTGGGATACCTATCCTTCTCCATCCTGAAAAAGTTGTGCTGTAGTGTTAGCATGCTTGACTTTTCTTCACTTAACTGTTAGCCAATGTGTTATTACTTAGCTTTTGTGGATCACAGTCCAGTTCAGCAGATAAGCTACAATCATTATTTTTTAAAGTCCTTACATTGCCACAAGGCTCTCTGCTGTATTTGTTGTAAAAGATTTACATGGCTGCACCTTTGAAACTGTTATTTAGGGACTTAGTACATGTTATGGCAGAAGATTAGTGTATAAACCAACCTCAGTTCAATAGCTGTAAAGCTGTCAAGTGGGAAGGCAATTTCATAGAGAGAAATGGTGGCCAGGAGGAAAAAAGAAAGACTTACTTTGTCCATCCAATCCCCCCCACAAGATTTTCCCATATATTGTTCTCTAAGTTTCTTCCAAAAATGTAAACCCCCTTAAAACTTCATCAGTGCAACTTTCTCTAATATACACTCCACTTTTATTTTTAAAAAAGTATCTGTTGCAGATATTTATTTATGGGATCTTTTGCTTCAGAATAGTGAACCCAGATGGTTATCTTCCCTTCTGTTTCTCTTACAGTGGAGGCCAATCTGGCAATGTACAAATTCATTATCACAGAAAACTATGCTCAATGTCTTCCATGTTCTTTTCTTTTTTTATTTTCTCTTGCAATCATTCTCATCCATCACTTTTATACCTGTTTTTTTGGCAACCATTTTTGTTGCCATTCAGTATTTGTTGCTATAAAGAATTGTTAAAGTTGAAGCATAATTGAGGAAGAAAGTATACTTTCCTTGGCTTTGAATCAAAACCGGCTACTTTTTAACTTGCTAAGTTTATTGATGGCTCTGGTGAATCCATACTCTGTTTTAATTATATTGATGACCTCAGTTTACAAATACCTTTGGGAGTGAGCCAAAGTTTACTAAACTAGTCAGCTAACATACGCCAAATTTCTCAACACATACCTTCTGATGTCTATATACTTTTGCCTTACTTTGTTAAACTACATTTTACACTTAACGTAATATACACTTTTGCATAAAATAGTTTAATCCCATGAATATTAGATTTAAAGAATTGCTGACCACATTAATTCAATCATCACAATAAGTTTTCTTTCTTTAATTATGCCAGTTTTTTTAAATAATACCACAGCAACAATAAACAATGGGGTCAACAATGGTATAACCAAAGCATAGTCCTAACTATATAGAATAGAATGACAACATGACTGTATATTTTAAAAGTGATTTAGAAATGTTGGATAGTTTTAGGAAAAAGCCAAACAGTACATTAATAATATGTTATGACTCTTCGCTGTTGCATTTCAATTACTCTGTTGGAAAGACACAGTGGGCGAATCTTGACTGGGGCTATTGTTATGGTTGAAGAAATCAACCCTCCATTGCATCTTTTTGCTATAAAAATTCCACATCTCTTTATATTTTTTGTACACCAATGCATTAGTACTAATAAACTTTTTTTTACACCAATGCATTTTTGTACACCAATGCATTAGTACTAATAAACTTTTTCCTCAAGGGCTGCACTGGAGGAGGATTAAGCTATCTCTGCTGTGTGTCACTTAGTCCTTATCTGAATTGTGCTTAGAGTGGAGTAAATAAAATAAATATCTACATGGATATTTGTATTTATTATCTTATTGGTCCTGGGGTTTATGATATCAAATGCAGGCCTTAATGTGACACTAGTTTGAATTTGCATCTTTCTTTGGATTTTAAATACAGATTTTAAGAGAAATTTGTGTTACAGTCTATAAAATTCTGAAAGCAAAATGTACTTTTAATTTATCACCCAGCCCATTGCCAAACATACTTCATAGTTGAGCTTAAAGCCATGGAAACATTAATTCTGTTTTGAATAAATTCCACTTGTACTTCAGATTTCATGACTTCTATATCATTCAAATGTTTCTTTCCAGTGTTCATTGTCAGAGTTTGTTGCAGCACATCCGGCAAGCACACATAAGTAAGTTATTCAGCAGCATTCAATAAATAGAAGACACTTCTTTATATAATATAAAACATAATGCATGTATACAATACCATGTAGGCTTTTCAGACATGGTAGAGTGAAGAAGAAATAGCAAATGGAAACACAGCATAGGAATAGAAGCAAGCAACACAGGCCCAAGCAAAGAGAAACCAAATTCTTACACAGAACAGTTAAGCTACGCCCAGGCTCCAGACTGTCTCTTGTGACTCATACAGCAACTATTATGTTTCAGTTACCAAGCAGTCCCCATTGGCTGATCTAGTTGCTATGTTTATTCCACCTCATGAATTCTCATACACTGACACTCATGCATGTGTAATAGGCTGCACAGTTGGTTGTCTTTTTCACAGATTAATGCAATTGTAATTCATCGGTAGTATTCACTTTTATAATAAATAATTTAGTGATGTAAGCTCTACACTTTGAGGATTTCATGTCTGAAATGAAAGTCAATGGTTTATTCAATAGGTGTGCC
This sequence comes from Myanophis thanlyinensis, assembly GCA_017656035.1. Classification (NCBI taxonomy): domain Eukaryota; kingdom Metazoa; phylum Chordata; class Lepidosauria; order Squamata; family Homalopsidae; genus Myanophis; species Myanophis thanlyinensis. The sequence goes on along the minus strand of JAEANM010012664.1, from coordinate 9,275 downwards.
CATTGTTACCTTATAGCACAAAAAGTAATAATTAAAAGTCATATAGAACAAATAGTCCAAATGTCCCATTTCAGTACATTCAAACTTTGTACTGATTACAAATATGAAAAACAGCTGCAATCTACTTCTTTGCCACTCCTGAAAGTCATTTTTCTGCTTCCATAAATGAAATAAATGCTTGCTCTTCCAATATCTGTTTGGAAAAACTCCCCAGCATAATCTCCATTATACACCCATGTGTCTACCCCACCACTATTCTATAATGAAACCAACAAATGCAGAATTCCTAAGATTTTTAGGGGAAATGTACTTCACTACCACACCCTTGTTGCCCTGACAGACAAATACACATACATATATGGTGCATATTCATAACTGTTAATTCTGTTTAGCAATACTATTTGTATTCCCAGGTCAAGCCACCATTCTCTGTGTGCAGATATTGGTTGATTGGGGGCTAATGACAACAAGATGAAGGCTGTATCTTTGAACTGCAGATTCATAGACATGAGGGCAATGAGAATTCAATATGCAGCATTTTTAAATTTTGGGACATGGTAAAACACATTAAAATTATAATTATGGATGAAAAAGGATTAACAAAAATACTTCAGCTTGTATTTTAACAAAGGCATTTATACCTTTTCAAAGAAAATTACTACATTACATTTAATAGAATTGGTTACAGCTCTAATTCAACCCAAAATCTTAAAAAGAGCATCTACAATTGGCAAAATCTCAAAGATTGATACTTCTGTTTCTCAAGCTGTCAGGCATGCCCTAGCTTCAAACATCACCCATATCCTGCTGTACTCTGTTTAGCATTTTTGCTTCTCATTACAAAGCTGATGTATAGGAGAAGTTTGGTTCTTTTATCTCATCAGGATGAAGATGTCCCTGGATGTGATACACCAGAAAAGAACCTGCAATTTGATTTTGAATATGTTGTGCAGATACCAAAAGCAGCAACTCCAAAAATCTTTTGAATTTGTATCAAGCCAATAAACTAATACAGAAGTTTATATCTTTCCAAAGGATGAAATGGGTGAAAACATTTTTTTCCTAAACAATTAGAAAGGTACCCCAAACAAAGTTCTAAAAATCCTAAAGACTCCCTCAACTCAAATTCAATTCCAAAAAAGCAAAGTAAAACAAAACCTACTTAGATCCAAAATTTTGGCAAGTAACATATCAAATCTAGTCTCTGTTGAGATGTATTTCAATGTTCTGATTTGTGGTACTTTCACAACAACTTTACCTATACATCCATTGGGTTTCATTTGTCATTTTTTTCATCATGAGAAAGTATGAAAGGATTCATTGTGAGAAAGGATGAAGAGAAAGGATTGTCTAGTCAACAATCCTATGTACTGTACTGAACAGGGAGAACCATCATTACAAATTACTGTATACTTCAAAAATGATTTGGAAGAGTTTCTTTGGTATCACATGAGCTCAGCACTTCTCTGCTATTCATAAGAAAATATGTGGCTATTTTAAGAATTGCATTAAAATATATTGTTTCAGTTTATTAAAGCAGAAGCATTTTTTTTTTCAGGATAATATGGAGCTCACATAAGCATTTCTCCCAAATCATTTGTGAAATGTGAAGAGCCAAATTATACATTTCCTAGCCAACCACCTGCATATACACATGAAAACAACCTGAACATAATTACTATGGCTCCAGATCACAAGATGAAATCTGCAGGATCATAACTGAAGATATTATTTAAGCATACTTATTTACTCTTGAAAGAAGGATATTCTAAGTCAAATTCTTTCAATAACAAACATAGTTGATTGGAATCATTAATATTTACCTGTGAACCATATATTTCTATTAAGCAATACAAAGAATTCTAAATAAATGCTGCATCATTACTAAAATGATGGTTATCAGTCTCATTAAGACCACACTTGGAATACTGTATCCAGTTCTGGTCACCACAATCTAAAAACGATGTTTGAATTCTGGAACGAGTGCAGAAAAGAGCAACAAGAATGATTAGGAGTCTGGAGGCTAAAACATATGAAGAATGGTTACAGCAACTGGGTATGTCTAGTCTAATGAAACTAGGGGAGACATGATTGTAGTGTTCCAGTATTTAAGTGGCTCCTATGGGTTCAAACTATATTCCAAAGCACCAAAAGGCAAGACAAGAAACAATGGCTGAAAACAAAGGAAAGAAGCAACTTGGAACTAAGGAGAAAATTCCTAACAGTGAGAGCAATCAGCCAATAGAATAGCTTGTTTTTAGAAGATGACAATTTGCCTGAAATGGTGTAGGGCAGTGGTGGCACACCTTTTTGGCACTGAGTGCCGAATGTGAACACAGATGTGCCTTCCACAGGTATGCAATTCGCACATGCACGTCTTTTACACATATGCAATTTGTGCATGCATCTTTCTTGACTATGCATACTGCAGATGCACATGCATTCACAGTCACATGGGAGTTGCATACATGTGCAGTTGTGCAGGAGTCATCCACACATGTGCATACACAGTGAGTTAGGGTGCCAGCTGACATGTCGGCAGAGATGGTTCTGCATGCCAACTGGGAAGAGCACAGGGTGGACTAGAACAGGGGTCTCCAACCTTGGCAACTTTAAGACTTGTGGACTTCAACTCCCAGCAAGCTGGCTGAGAAAGTCTGGGAGTTGAAGTCCACAAGTCTTAAAGTTGCCAAGGTTGGAGACCCCTGGACTAAAAGAGCTCCAAGGTCCCTTCCAAATATATTATTATGTGTTCTGTGTTCAATGGGTTATGTGAACCAATCAGTCAACTTGGAACTAATCTGAAGAGCTGTCTATTAAGAGAGATATGCAGGTAGAATTTTACTTTAGGAAGAATCGTCAAGACGGAATTCACCCTGACTTCTAGTTCTTGTTTTGTTTTTACCCTGAATAGCATACCTTTCTAACTAAGCTACCTAAACTTAACACTCTTCTCACAGATAGTCCTTGCCATTTCTCTTGATCACTGATAGAAGAAGTATATAGGACTTTCAAAAAAAAACCCCACTATTTTACACTCAGTTCTAGCCCACACTGAAAGGTGAGACAAGTTATTAATGCTTCATGTGCTCCCATTCTTTATATGGTACGGTGTATAACAGAAGCCTAAACAATTTTTTTAGCAGATCTCATCAAGAAAGCATTTATTTTCCATAGAATTTGTTTTCACATTACCACATCTGTTCAAATACATTTTAAAAATGTCATCTGATTTCAAAGAGGACTGAACTTTCTGATATCATGCCCTGAACATCTAAGGTGTCTCCTAGTCATAGAGGTTATTGAACAAAAGCCAATTAAACTTGATAGAACTATTATATGCATCAGCATCCCTGTCCCTGCTTTGTGTCATGGGAATAGTTACAAGCAGCTTTTATATTTATTTGTCATCTGAATTGGGAACCCATTTTTCTGAGTGTCCTGCATCTTGACCGAGCTTCCTTATTTTTCAGCCAGATAACTTGTCATGTTTGGATGTCTTGTGAAGTGTGATTTCCATGGCATATTGTTCATTTGCTACTAGTGGTATCCATCTGCCAAACTGAAGGGGATTAAAAAGACTTTGATAGGTACTTGTAAAGTTGGATTTGTCTTGTGAAAGAAGATAGAGAATGAAGTGGCAGACAGCCAGGCAACAAAAATAAAGGGATTGCTTTTCTTAAAAATACTTTCCAACTTTCAAAATCTGTATACAGTAAGTAACACTTAGTGCCTTTCTCTTTTAAATGAATAATGCATACATATAAAATTATTAGAATAGATAATTATATTGTATTATGTTACATGGTATTACACAATTGAATTGCCATATTATGCTATACCATACCATACTGATAAAAAAACACAACAAAAACCTAATATGACTCTGTGTGGTGATGTCACAATGCTGTTTCATTTTTTATCTTGACACAAGTCCCAAAAGTATCAGAATGTAAATGAGCCAATTAATAAATAAGCTGGGCTAGTAACAGTGAAATTCACATTCATTTCAACTGAATTACTCTTTTTAGTTGTAGATATGAAACAAAAAGCCACAATGGGCAGCAATAAGTATAAAATACCATCAAAACACCCATCAGGGTACTTTGGTGGCTCACAAACTTATCTGAGAAAACATTGTGATGCAGGAGCAATTGCAAAAAAGGCAAGTGCAATGCTAGAATGGATCAATAAAAATATAGAGTTAAGATCAAGAGAAATAGCTATTGCTCTCTATTCTGCATTGGTCAGAGTGCATCTAGAATATTAAAGTTCATGGCACCAAATTTTAGGAAGATGTTGATAAACTGGGGCATATTTAGAGAACAATCAAAATTATAAGGTATCTATAAGAAAAAAAAAGTACAGTATGTAGACTGAATAGAGTAGTGGTATATCAGTCCAGAGAAAAGAAAACTAGAGAAGGCCATGACAACCATTTTCAAATTTCTTGAAGAGCACTAATGTGGAAGACATGGTAAATTTGTTAAGTGTTGTTTCAGAAGATAACACAAGAGACAAAGCAGTTGCAGAACAAAGGATTTAAAGGAACAGATTTCAATTGACAGCAGAATTTCCTAATCTCAAGAAGTGTTCAATAATGTCACTGTCTCCTTGGGAGGGTAGATTCTTCTTTATTGAAGGACTTGAACAAAGACTAGATAATAGTCTGTTAATACTGCTGGTTATGGATCAGATTAGGTGATTTCCAAGGTCTCTCCCAAAGTTGCATTCTTCAACAACTAGCCTCATGTAGAAATGATGGTAGACTTTTGGAGAAACCCTCCTGTACTACCACATCTTACAATACTAGACAACACACTATCAACAGTAGAGACCTTCAAATTTCTAGGTTCTATCATATCTCAAGACTTAAAATGGAACCTAACATCAAAAATGTCATCAAAAAAGCAAAACAAATACGGTAATGTTCTTTCTGCGCCAACTCAGAAAGCTCAAACTGCCTAAGGAACTGCTGATAAAGTTCTACAGAGGAATCATTGAGTCAGTCATCTGCACCTCTATAACTGTCTGGTTTGGTTCTGCATCCCAACAAGACAGACACAGACTACAGAAGATAATTAGAACTGCAGAAAAAAACTACCAACCAACCTTCCATTGGGGATCTGCATGAGTAAAAAAGAGGGCTGGGAAAATATATACAGACCAGTCACATCCTAGACATAAATGTTCAACTCTTACCCTCAAAACGACACTATAGGGCACTGCACATAAGAACAACTAAACACAAGAACAGTTTTTTTTTCAAATGCCTTCACTCTGCTAAACAAGACATTCTCTCTCTCTCTCTCATCAGAGTTTGTTGCAGCATATCAGCAAATACACAGTCAAATAATTGGCTTCATTAAATAGAAGAAACTTAGTTATATTTAATAAGGTAAAACATGATATATTACCAATGCTGATCTTTCAACATGGTAAAAGAGTAGCAAATACAAAATGGAAGCCGGATGTAGGCAGGATACAGAGGCACAGGCAAAGAGAAACAACCCTTTTATATACAGAATCAGTTAAGTTAAGCTTAAACCCATACCCAAGCTCCTAGCTATCTCTTGTTGCTCACACAATAACTACTATGTTTCAGTTACCAAACAGTCTCCATTGGCTGGCCTTGTTACTAAGCGTGTTCCAAGTCATAAACTCTCATACACTGACACATTCTTTGATTCTTCATGATTTCCAAAATTAAAAAAAATTGGAGTAGTATTTACTGTAACTGGAAGTTATTAATTTTATTAATTTCCTGATTAAGAAACAATCATTTCCTAATTAATAGGAAAGACAAATTTCAATTTAATGTATAGTTCTTGTCCAATTTGCTTTGTTGTTCACAATTCAGGTTTTTTTTTCTTAAAAGCTTGTGGAGATCTATCTCTGATAAAATTCCTGTACTTCAAATAGCTTTTTATATATGGAATATATAAAATTTGTTTTTATATTACTTGTTGGTTTACATTTACACAGTTGTTCAGTGGTACAGTCATAATGGGAAAAATTGTCAGATACACATGATTGACTATGTGCCATCAAGTTATTTATTTTTAGCAACTACTGTATATATAGAGTTTCTCCATGACAATTTATCAGGACTCCCAAAGATGGACTCATTGCCACTCTGAATCCATCCATCCTTACTGTTGGTCATTCTCTTCTTTTAATTCCTTCTGCTTTTCTGGGTCTTCACATAATGTATCTGAAGTAGGATAATTGGAGCTTGGTCATTTGTGCCATGATTGAGAACTCTGGGTTGATTTGTTCAGTGATCGATTTCTTGGCTATCCATGGTATTTTCAGGAATATTATCTGATACTAAAATTCATAATATATCCATCAAATTGATATAGCTGCAAAAATCTGGATCACTAGTAAATGATGAAAAAGGTTTATAACCTTAAGGATTAAGGTTACAAAAGGATTGTAAAATGTAACCACTTAGTTGCCACTTAGTGATCATTCAGATTTCTACAGGCAAGATTTTGAAGCACAATTCACAGAGTAAAATATTGAGTAAAATATTTAGTTACATATAATGTAAAAAGTGGTTCTATATTGAGTCACAAAACTTGTCTTCCCTTCTGTTGCCTACTACTAGTAGTTTATTGAGGCATTAGTTTCTCATCAACTACAATTATTAAATGAACATAAAATAAGATTTGATACATACAAAGCAGAAGCCTTGTCAATCCCAATGGTTTCCTCAAGTTTAAAGTTTTCTAAAGAGTTCCCTGCAGTTTTTATTTTTATATAGTCTTGCCTAAGGCTTATCACTTGCAACAAGATTTTTAGATGAATCATAAAGATAGATCAGCTCCTTGATATTCTTTGTTAGAACTAGATTAATAAATACACTATGGATGGGAAATAATTTCTCTGACAATGAGTTTCCTTGTAAAATGAGCAGTAGCTAAAACTAATGTGCAAGGGGAGAAGAAATCAGGGAAGTCTGTGTTTACTATAATGCCAAATCTAATATAAGCCTCATACTCTGAGTAAGTTATCATTATAGTGGCAACCTGGATGGAACATGGGCTCAGATAATTAATTTAATATATTACAACACCAATTGCTAACATGTCAGAGTTGGAATGTTTCCAGTTCAAAATCACCTCCAGAATTAAAACATTTAAAACACTAAGTATATTGATAAATACTTGTTGGTCTATACCAGATTGGATGTGCAGAAAAATGGAGAAGCATGAAAGAAGTAACTGAAATGTATGATTCACAAACATCAATGCTTAATGATGCTTAATGCTTAATTTTTATCGGATTATAACAGGGACGGCTGCTCCCATAAGAGGATTTTTTGCATTTGTCCTTAATTCAGAGGAAATGTACTCATAGGTGCAGTTGTCTGAATAAATCCATCCCATTCATGAAATGTGATCCCAATATTCACAGTAAGTTTTTAGTTAGTTGTCTAACTTGCTCTTGCAAATAACGTGGCATGAAACTATGAAATATCAGCATAATCATTTTTAGAAAGAGCTCTGCCAGTGCCAATTAGGGAAAGAAACCAAGAGAACTTCTAAAAGACACAAAGGAAAGAGAATGAAAAAGCAATTGAATGCTAATGAGCATTTAGAGACTTCACTTGGTGCTTGAGGTGCCATTGATTAGCCTTCTTAGCAAGTGGTCCTTTACTGCTCCCAGTTTGAAGCCAATTGGATTTTTTTTTCTCATCTAAGTTACACCAGGAGCATATTTGGGAAGAAGTGAACTCTGCTGTCTTTGTGAAATTAATCCCTCTTCAGATTGGAGGAAATAGGGGTAATAATTCAGTCTCTGAACTTTGCAAGAAGGCATCAAGCTTTAACGATTTTAAAACAAAAATTTGAATCAATGAGCTTTTTTGGTTGAAAACAGAAGAAAGCCAATCTATCACTTTAACTTTTCTTTTGGACTGGGGGAGTTGAAAATATGGCAAAATTATCCATATTAAAATTAACAATATAGCTGCTGAATTTTGATCCCTAGATATTTATTATTTATTTTAATCTAATAGGAAAAATAAATGTTATTTCCTGATTTCTGAGGCCAAAGTTTTAAGTTATTCTTTTGGTTTTTTTTTTTAGGTATGTTAGCACAAAGGCATTATTAAATGGTGAACAGTTTTTCAAAGAGCCTGTATTATCTTTCCTGATAAACACTGAAATGAAAAATAAAGTCAACGTTGCATATTGTAGAAGTCAGGGGGATGATGGGTTTTCTTCCCAACCTCCCCAATCCCTTGTATCTTTGGGTGGGAGTGAATTACTAATTACAAAACAACCGTGTACTTCAGCATTTGCAAGACCCTTAGTGTTTGTAAAAACAAGCTAATTATGCTTGAAAAGGTTTTCAGCCACAGCTCACTTGCTGGCACAAATTATGCTGTTTAAAATAAAGGGAAGCTGCTTGGAATATTTGCCTGTGTTTGTTGATATCCATGCAATACACACTATTCTAATGTTCTTAGGAAAAATTGCAGGGTTTCAAAAGATTGCTCTAATATTCCGATGAAGGAAAAAAAATCCCTAGTTTAATTGGGAGATGGGGGGGGGTTGTCTCAAAAATTAAGCTAGGGTTTTCTTTCTTTCAAGTTTGTTCTGTTTTTCTCCAATGCTATTTCAGACGTTCATTGCTTGAATGCATCCAGTTGGAATCTCTGGACCTGAACCAAACATGACCTTTCCTCATGTCTGTGTCCTGTGTGACTTTCTTCCTTGTGTTGTTGTTATAATAGATATGCCAAGTGATTTGTGAGTTAAAGTTGTTCTATTAGGGCCTTCCTCAGCTTTAGGAAGCTGACATGACATTAGGAAATGACATGTTTTGTTGTGAATAGAAAATACTAAAAACCAGTTTTAATCCCAACATATCATTATGTGTACAGCATGGTATCTGGGCATTTTTAATACATTAATTATATCACAATGATGTTATTTTTATACCATTCCTCCTTTACTGCTTACATACCATATTTATCGGCTTATAACGCGCACCTTAATTTTAAGAGAGGTTTTTCAGGAAAAAAAATAATTTTGCTATCACGACTGAGCCCAACATTTTTATTGTTAAATGAAACATTTGTTAAGTGAGTTTTGCCCCATTTTACAACCTTTCTTGGCACAATTATTAAGTGAATGGCTGCAGCTGTTAAATTAATAACACCGTAAATGAATCTGTTGCCCCCCCTGACTTTGCTTGTCAGAAGGCTGCAAAAGGTGACCCCACAATCTTGGGAGGCAGCCACGGTCATAAGTATGAACCAG
>JAEANM010012663.1:0-14715 GCA_017656035.1 Myanophis thanlyinensis | reverse complement strand
TATGTATTAAACTTTTATATATATAAATATATTCAATATATATATTGAATTTTTTCCCAGTAACCTGGTTTCAATTATTCCCTTCTCAGTTGTAGTTGTGTAACTGGTTTCAATTCAAAGATGGCCCAATTAGGGGCAAAATTTACAACAGATTGAGAATCAAGTGCACATTATGCTTTTCTTCTTACTTTACTAAATCCACTTATCCAATCATTTAAGTATATGCCTAATTATGTCAGACATTGAATCATGGTGTCTATTACTTTTATTCTACCATATATTCACATCACATTTGATATTATTGTAGAGGCTCACAAATTTACTCAGATTTGGTACAATTCAATAGAATGCAACAATTCAGATTCATAGTTTATAAACTTTAGGGAATCAAATACCTCTTTTAATCATTATATAAGAAATACACAGTATTTAAATAATAATAAAATGTTAATGATAAATAAATTGTCTGAGTAAAACATATGATTAAATAATAAAAATAATGGATGGCTGCACATGAATATGAGAAAAAAGTAATATAAGAATTAGGAATTGTTGAAGTAAAAGATATGTTACCCATTGTTGCCACTGGATGTCCATCAGTGACAGATATCTTTGTTGCAGCAGGAAGTGGAACCAATTTGTTGGTAACTGCTGGAGTATAAAAGATATTATACTGAAACAGAGGAAAGAAATCTAAGGATTCAGGGTTTTAAGTCTAGTATTATTCATGGGATATTTTAAATGCCATATTATTTGTGAAAGATAATTAAAATATTATCTAATTAGTATTGTATATGATTCTGGATTTCATATATGTTAAAAAGCTTGCTCAAGAATGAGACAGTATTTAACACAGGGGTGTCAAACTCACAGTGTCATAGCAGCATCGGGACTTGTTTCCCCTTTGCTAAACTGGGTAGGAATGGGGCTAGCATGATGCATCTGGCTTGCGGGCTGCAAGTTTGACAGCCCTGATTTAGCATATTCATTTATTGACTCAATGCATTTACTATCTTAATCCAGAATTCTACATAGTGCACAGTACTATTACCATATAACATATAACGTACAGCAAATAATAAATAATGTGCAACACACAACATATATCATACAACATCACAAATACATGACATGACATAACCAATTTTTACACCCATGGTTCCACAATTATTACTCCCTAAAGGTCTTCCTGAAAAATCTAAATACTATTAAGTGTCTTGAAGGTCATTATAGTGGAAAATTATTGCATTTTATTGCAATTAATAAATTTGCAATTTTATTAAATAAAATAAATGATCTTAAATAAAAACATTATGTAGAGTAAATTACAATAGTTCAGTTACAATATGACAAGAGCATAAAAGACTATCTTCAGGGCATCATCTTCTAGGTAAAGTCACTATTGGCACACCAGTTGAACTGGTTAAAGGTCCACCTGACCTGATTTCCACCTGTTCTTTGAACATGACCATTGAGTCTAGAAGGAGTCTCTCTTTAGAGAGAGAGATAAACTTGGCAATAATCTGGAATCAAACTTCCAAACTGATAAATTCAAATTTAAATTCAAATTCAAATTCAAATAGCTGCTTTGATGAGATAGGAACCATTTTTTAAAATCAATGTTGGGTCCAGAACTGACCTGTTAAGGAATGGGCAGACCAGAGACTCTTTCAAAACTGATGGAATCTCTCCTTTCTTCAGAGACATTGTCAAATTTCCCATCTCTTCCTTGGCTACTCTATCCAATCCTTATGTGACAGAACTAACATTATAGGAAACCCTGAACTTCATTTAAATGTTAAAAAAAAATACCTTAAATGTTGTGATAATTAAATAATTTATTACAATGTATATTTGTTGAGTGACTTGAAAAAACAAGTTAGTATTTAAAAATAAATAAATAATTTAATATATAGAATACTGAAGTGCATGCATCACTGCTGACATTTTCTTTGGGTTAGATGGTTTATTAGATTCTTTATCCTCCCTTTCTCCTAGGAACTCAGGGCAACTTAGAATCAGTATTCATTACAACAACCCAATGAGATAGGTTAGGCTGAGAGAGAAGATGGATAAACTAGGGGACTAAATTATAAAGCAAACGAAGATACAAAGATGTTTCATTGTAAGTGAAACACTAAAGGCTGTTCTTGAAAATGAAAGAGTATTAGAAAAAACCAACTTTGTGGGATGTTTCTTAAAATAGAAAAAAGGAATGAGGTATGTTAAATATAAATGCTTAAGGGAAATAATTCAATAGAAAGGAATTGTGTAGTAGCACACATTGCCCAGTTGTTTTTGATTTACTTAAGCTAATGTTTCAAATTAAATATGCCAGATAGCTGCTATTTTAAGGAGAGCATTTTGTAGATAGATTAACTATCATTAGAAGAAATCTATCTCCTTATTAATATATGCAGGTTTTCATGTTGATCTCATAAATTCTATATCATCAATATCATCATCATAACTCTAAATAACATTATTAAAATATGTTTTAAAGAAAAATTCACATTGTGCTTCTCATTTACCTGGATTATCTTTATATAAGGATACAAGACATTATGCTGTATGGCAGATAATTGTAACAAACATAGTGCACGGATGTATAATTACTCATTCTCTATCCTACTTGTTAGATATCTATTGCAAAATCTCTCATGAATTCTGTCAGACTTCACTGTACCAATTATCTATTCAGGAGAGAAGTAGAGCTTATATCCAGACTAGATTTTTTACCTTCTTGGGAAATATAAATTAATTGTAGCAAAGTTCTAAATGTTCCTCCTGAGTAAAAAAATACAATAATGTGTATATGGAATCTTAAGGTACTGGACCCAAGAATATCTTATATGTATAAACAGTTCCAGTTTTATTTCAGATTTATCTTCACACATTTTGTTCTGATATAAATATGTTGAACATGGCTTTCCCTTTTTTTATATGCATAAGTAATCCTGTCACCTATTCCAATAGTATGAGCCTTGTATAGCATGCAATAACTTAAACCAGAGAGGTAATGCCCATCTACAGAGAGGTATGCCCATCTACAGAGAGGTAATGTCCACCTACAAGTAGAGCAGGGTTTCCCAACCTTTTCTATATCCTGCACCCCTAGAATGCTTTTGATATATTATCACACCCCTTAAAAATAATTATATGCATATAATTATACATATGCAGTATAATTTTGAAACTTCTAAACCTAACTTTTCTCACTCCCTAGAATATCGCCTCGCATACCCAGATAGGAACTCCTGAGCTAGAGAGATAATAGAGAGGTAACTTTCTAGTTAGGTTTCTTGGAAGAGGGTATTAGAGACACTGAATTAAAGGAATTTGATAAGGATGAGTCAAAACCTTCCAGACTGAAACAGAGATTTTTGATATTCAGTTCTCAAAAACTTATTAAGTTAAAAATTCACATGATTTAACATACCTTGAATATACAGATATTAATATTATTAATACTAGAATATTTGCAATTAATGAAATAGACTAGATGAAGCCACTAGAAATGTTATGTAGTTTTTATTATGTTTATGAGCATTTTAAATGCTTTCAGAATGCTAATTATCATGTACTATTTTTTGCAATCAATGTTTAACCAAATTATTGTCCAATTATATTAATTCAGTAATTTCATAAAATTATTGCACAAAAGATGCTATATGATAATGAAATCTTATTGGATTTCTAGATAGAAAAAGAACCCTTATAATTAGTATATTTTATTTCATGTTGCAAAGTTATATAATAAAAACAATGTGACACGTTCTGTTATTATGAAATATTTGTCTAAAACAATAAAAGGGAAAGCTTGATCCACACTGTGGAACAAAACATTTATAGAAAAGTACATAGCAATTACCCAGTGTAATCTTTGGCTCTTCCAGATGGGGAAGGAATTGGGGCTTGGAAACAGGGAATTTTTGCCCACTGGGAACTGAAGGATAAAAAGGGAAAATGACAGGTTTTTTTTTTTAAAAGCACTGTATGCTCAGAACTGCTTCTTTACAATAATTTTTTAACTGGATGAGAATCCTTGCATAACAGAATATTGTGCACATCTAAATCCAAAATTGCATAAAATAATCCCATATGGTTGATAAATAGGAATTTATATGTTGGTTTTATTTGTGTTTTTAAGGTTTTACATCCCTCTTTTTTCCACCTGGCAGTTTCTAAACAACTATTGCAACAAAAGGAAATGAGCTTGTTTTTTGAACTAAGTAATGAATGAAATGCAATCACATTAAATTGCTTAGAAACAAGTTTTATTGATTTTAAAGAGCTTTTCTTTTCTGGTTCTATATGTATAGCATGTGGCACACTGATTTAGCCTTAACTGATTTTTGGAACCTGTTCAATACCTAAAAGTATCTACAGTATCAATTGTGATATTTTTAAAAAGAAAAAAGCCAATCAAAGTTTGTCTGAAATCAAAGTTTAGTTGAATTTACTTATCCATGCTGCATTTTGGTTTTTAAAACAGTCCATTTATTTATTTTAATATACTGCTATGCTTTTAAAGAACTTCTTTGGTGCAAGTGAAATATTACAGTTTGATGTTATGAATTTTGCACTGTGTTCTCACAAAAAGCACAGTAAATTTGGTCAGTATCAATCAACTCTTTAAATATATAGATGACTGCAAATGATTTCTTTTTCTTTCTTATTATAATGAAAAGGGGAAAGACTTATTTTTCTGTATTTTTGTTCTTGAGGCCCAATCCAGTATTTAAATCCACACTCAGAAACACAGGTCCTGAGTGGCTATTCAATCTAACAAACATACATATGTAAAAATACATTTCTAAAGGCTTTGTCTTTACCAAAATTTAAAGAGAAAGGGTAGAATTGCTAGGGTCAAATCAAGGTAACTTGGAAGTTTCAGTTTTACTAATGGACTATGAAGAGTTTCTATGACAAAAAAGAAAAAGACAAAATACTTCACCCAATCTGTTTTATTCTTTCCAGTAAAAGCTAGTATACACTCATCATGCAATACCTATTAAGACTCAAGAAAATCATTCCTATATTTTTTTTTTTGGTTAAATGATAGCCAATTCAACCAAAGGTAAAAAGTATTGACATCATTCTAAGAAAAAAAGAACAAGAGAATAGCTGGCTAGAGAACATGGCAGTTTAAAACATTTGATTAATGAAAAGCTGTCCAGAAAAGCAGCAAATGACAGTGATCATATGCAAATAGTGGTAAACGGTATGAGACTTTAGCAAGTATCACTATATTTCAAATTAAAAGTATGACATTATCAAATCTGATACAAGTATGGTTTCCATTTAGGATTCGTCACTTGAAGTCTGATGTAAAACCAGGCAAAGAAACAGCACATCCAACTCAGGCATAAGTTAACAGCTGGTACACCATGGCCAGAATAAGAGACCACCCACTACTATTATAGAAATGGTCCATTTATATAATATTGAAAATAAATGCAAATTACAGTTTCCTGCAATTTTATGTAAACATAATTAATTTTTACCCATTGTTGTTCTTGATAATTCTGGGAGTTTAAAAATGCTAGATGCAGTGGTTTTCTGTTGTGATTCTTTTTCTGCTAATGAAAAAAATAGAAAAGCATCACTTTGGAATTAGATACTATCACATAAAATATTATTCTAGAAGCTGATTTTTGTTGCAACTATAGCTACTTAGCATCTACTGTAAAAGAACTTATCTCTTCATGGTGAGATCTTCACTTTCCATGAAAGTAGTTTGTGTTCCTAGAGAGAAAGATATATTGTACTAGCCTAGGTCAAACTCTTGAACAACGATTGTTAACTTAGTATGTGGAGGACAGATAGATAATAGTTAGATAATACTAATTTCCCAAAAGGTAACTGCCTGTTATCCATTTTCACATAAAATGTCATGTAAGAGTGCTAAAAAGAGATTAAACATAAAAGACAAAATCCAAAACCTCAAACTCAGTGGAAAGATATAGATTTAGCTATGTTCACCAGGAATTTTGTAATTTTATGAATTACAAAAAGGGAGTCTTTTCCTAAAAGTATAAAATTATCCAAATCAATTCTGGATAATAATTTTCTACTGTTAGAAATAGACTTTAGATATATGCAAGTGGTGCAACAAGAAATTGCGGTTTCTTGTTTAAAATGCCTTGCTAATTACATTTGAGAATGTGAACATGAACCACCATGACAATGTGATTATTAGAGGATAGAAGTTTAAATGGTAAGATCTTTGAAAAGTATTTTCCCTAGAAAATACTTCCCTGGATTCAATTCTAATATCCCTTGCAGTAAAAAGGGATTGAAAATAAAATTGCCAAAATAATGGTGACATGACCAATGTATTTAAAGACATTGGAAAAGATACAGGGCAGTTGTCCTGCAAAAAAAGACTACATTATTGGGCTTTTTTAATTTAAAAAGTATGTGATATCCATTTTTTTTCAATTGCATGTTTGACAGAGAAAAGATTTTATGTTTCTCTTACAATGCATCACCTACCTTACTAAGAAAATCAAAATAGATAGAAAAAAAATACTTAATGAAATTAATGAAATTCTATGTCAAAGAACTGGTGCTAGTGATCAGTACAGATGGTTCTAAAATTAGATATTAAAAATTAGATTAGATAAATGTATGGAGGAGAATTCAGGAAGTCATTGTATGAACAACATATGAGGGTACCGCTTAGTTCAAAATAGAGAAAGAAGTATGGTAAGGCTGCATTGTTTCTTTTTCAACACATATGCCAAAGCAATCATGTGAAAGCTTGAAGAATCAAAACATACAGTAAAGATTAGAGGAAGGAACGTTTTCAATTTTCAATATACTGATGATAACAATAGCTTCTCAGAAATCAAAGAAGACTGAAAACATGACCAAAATTTTAAAGAGAGAGAAAAGCATTTCACCTTTTCCTAAAGATCAGAAAGACCAAACATAGGAATAGATATGTCAAAATAACAATTGATGGTGAAGAGATCAAGAAGACAACAATTCACTTTTCTAGTATTGCATATTGATCAAAGCAATGAATGTAGTTCAGAAATAAAGGGTCAAATTGCACTGGGTCAAAATGATGGCCATGACTAAACATCAATTGAAAGCAGGATATCAACTTGGCAAATAAATGCAGATTATGCCACACTGTTATTTTTCTAATAGTTACCTATGGGCTGCAAAAATTGAAACATGAAAAAATTAGAAAAGAGGAAGACCGACTTGTTTATGTGTGGTGTTGGAGAAGGCTCTTGCACATTCCTTGGACAGAAAGGGTGACAAATAAGTAAGTATTGGAGCATATAAAACTAGACATATTGCTGGATGGAACAATCATAAAATTCTGCCTTACTTATTTAAACCATGTCATGCAATTGAAAAGGCAGTTATGCTTCCAATGATCAGTGGTAAAAGGAAATTAGGCTGCCAAAAACCCAATGGCTAGAGTCCATCAAAGCTGATACCAGAGCATAAAACAACTGAAAGAAGCCATACGCAATTGGAAAAAATGTAAAGCGAGTTGGCTTATGGAATTGCAGGAAATCAGACACAATTGAGCAGATAATCACACAATTCTATTTCATGCCACTCTAAATTCTTTATCTGAATGTATCCAAATAGAAACATACATGTTATAATGTTTATCTATAAATTATTGCAATATCTAGATCACCAACTAGAACAATAAGAATGGAAATCTCATATGATTTAAAACTAATTAAAAACAAATGTTCTGACTGTTCATGTTGATAAATAACATTCATGTATACATTCAGGTTTTTATTGTACAATCATCTTGTTTCATTCATGGAATTTGTAAGATCATCCAGGAGTCATGATTTTCTGTTTGTAGCCCTCCTGTGGTTTCTCACTTTCTCTAATTTTCTTCCTACCACAAAATTACATGTGGGAGGGATGCTCAGAACAGCTTCTCAAGGCTTTTTTATTGATGTGATGGGAGTCTACTCTTTCTGAAAACATACTTGTTTTGTTATTTGGCATTGTGAAAGGTTTATTACAAATTTCATAGGAAAAATGTCATAACTTTTAAACTGACACACCCAGTTTCAACTGGAAAATTGCGAGCATCCTAAACCAACCTAAATAAAGAAAATGCTAGGGAATTCCGCAACCTTGGTATTCAGACAAATCAGCCATCAATAGACACATAGAGATAAATCATAATTACATAGATTTCAAAAGTAATAATAAAAAACTAAGCAGGAAACCAAAAGATCAGAACACATATTCTCCAATAGCCAATAATCCAATTACATAGGGATTAACACCAAACAATCAGGCAGAAACCCTAACCCTAATTATCAAGGAGAAAATGACTCCCACCGACACTGGCAAGGCAAGCTACTTTATATAAACAGGAAGCAAACCCCACTGACTAGCAAATCCCACTGACCAACAAACTGCACTGATTACACTGATTCTGGTATCTAGTTGGGTAATGAAAATTCTGAAAGCAAGCATACAAACTCCAGAAATCACTAAGGACTCCACAGCTACAGCCCTGAGCTACATATATTCTGTTCTGTTGATAAATATAGTTAGAACTACATAACCTGTCAATAGATTTTTGTTACCTGGAGATGCTTTTAATTTTTCAGTAATCCTAGATGTTTTAGGTATGTTTTGCTTCATAGATGGTAGAGTAGAAACTAAGAAAAAATAAAATAACTTAAACAGTATACAGAAGAAATAGATTTCATTCATGATACTGAAAGCAAATATTTCCTATTTATCCTATTTATTTTTAATATCTGAAATGAAAGTAAAATCATGTGTGTACAAATATATTTATATCTATACATAGCCAATATATGTGTCTACTTTCATACACACATACAAATATACACTATAAGACACTGGTTTGATAATGTACCGAAGAGACAGCCAATCAGAAATGCTTGCATAATACCAAACTGTTATTTATGTTTTTCCTTTTCAACATAAGCACAAAAAGAAAGAAGGATTAAACCTACATGCTTTCTTCAAGTGATTCTACAAGATGTAAAAATGCAACATGGCTCAAAATTCCTTTTCACATATAAGATAAAAATCAACATAAAATAATTGGTATTTCCCCAAATCCTGAAAATAAAAATTATTAGAAGTTAATATATAGAGGTACACACAATGACTTTTCACTCATATTCAAGTTCAATGAAGCAAAAATATAATTCATATTACAGTGATTCATAAACAAATGAATATACATGCATGCTGAAAGGTTTTTAATTACCAGGTTTGTCATGCCATCTTTCTGGGGTGGCCGAAGCCTTCCATTTCAATGTAATAAATGGGTTTTCAGATGGCGCTGAAAAGAGCATCAACTTTATATTTAAAATTATTCAAGATTGATTTATAAACATCTCACATAAAATTGCACATGCAAGGATTTCGTAATGATGGAGAAATTCAGTCAGAAATGGACCAACAAGCTAATGAAGATGAGAAAGATGTAATGCATGTTTTACAGTATACAATTTAAGATCTTAATGTTCCCAAAACAAGTGTGTAATCAGTAGGCAGTCTACTCACAAAGATGGTTCTATATAAAAATGAATATTAATAATAATAAAACAACAACAACAATAAGAAAGAAAGAAGGAAATTCATGCATATTTAAAATGTAAAAAATTCAGTTATATACCACAATTTTCAAAGCTTTTTTTAGAGGCCTTAAAGAAGATGAAAATAGACAAAGGTTAGTATGGAAGGAATGGCTATTGTATTCTTGAACAAATTAATTCTCATGGAATGAAAATGTTTCTGATGAAATAGAAAACTCAGTATAATCATTTTCCAGTGAAAAAAGAACTTTACCCAGAGTTGCCCTTGGCCAGTCAAGAGTTTTAGATGTTTTGAATGGGAAAGATTCCAAGGTGGGTTCATTTGTTACTGCTAGGGAAAAAATGGAATGTATAAAAGATGGTGAGAGAAAAGCATTTTGCCTGTGGAAAAATATTTTTGATTATAGAGGATAAAGTGTTTTCATAGTCATTATTTATTATTTTTAATTTACCTATTTATTAGTTATTATAAATGAAGCACTCAGTTTAAATTTCACACTGGTAAGAATGCTGTTCACGAAATGTAGCTGAACTGGAACAAATGCTGGTTTACTTTCAGCTTTTATCAGAATCAATGCTATACATTACATTTTAGAGATTCATAACCATTTTACTCAATCATATGGTTGGAAGGACTTTTAAAGGTCCTCTACTCCCATTCTTGTTCTGTGCAGGATCTATTACAGAATCTCTGACATAATGCCATCCACTTTTTTCTGAAGATCTACCGTAAAGAATTACTTCCAATGTTAGGTCATGCAAATAAACTGGCATGGAATTACCAGATTGTAATAAAGAAATGAAACATTTGGTCATAGAAATACCAGTTCAAAATACAATTATATGTATGAAGTACAAAAACTTAATTATTGCAGAGAATCAAAAAAGGATAACTTCCTTTTGAAAAATAAGAACAACCTCCTTCTGTTATTGAAAAGAATACTTGGGATCTTTTTTCTATCAACTAAGACTTTAAAGCTGATACATTTTATTTCTCAGTGTTTTCAAAAGCATAGTCTGGAGTATCTTCTGCTACAGAATAGATTGGTAAATTGAAAAATATCAGGGAGAGTTTTTAGTTCACCAAATCTTCTAATCTAACCACCTTTTTTAAAGATTTTGAAAAAGAGACAGGAAATCTTTCCATTCAGCTAACAAGCTCTTCTTATTTACACAATACAATTATTTGGATTAGCCCATAATATGCATTTCAGCAAAATGTGATTTTCAATTGCTTTTCATTATTTACTTGTAAAATAGAAAAACAAACTAACAAACAAAAATAGAAGTTATTCAGGGGCAGAATAGAAGATCTTTCTACTGAGAAGAGTAGAATAAAATATGTTTAACAATTATAACAAAACTTAAATGAGTTACTCAGAGGAATATTTTAATGATGAAAAGAGAGAAGCAAATATGCAGCTTACTTTGCATATTTAGCTTTGGTATTAAAATATTAAGCCATAGGCTGGAATCCAATTAATATGTTCTAGGAGTTTGAGGTGTTGGGGAAAACCGTAGAAAGTTAACACCCATCCTCTCCTAGAACAATGAAATATTTTGAGAAATATTAAAAATAAGTCATGATAAAATATTTCCCCTAAAAAAGAAATAAAAAAATCTTAAGGGAGACAGAAATTCAGAGCCCCAGTTCCCAAGCAGATACTGAGGAGACAGCTTTTAGAAATGCAGATTTGGTAATCCATTCAAGACAGGATATTTTGAAATTGCCTGCAGCAAAGTCTGAACAAAGGCAAAGTGATAGGATTAGCCATTCAAGATCCAAAACAGCACAAAGCCATTATGCCATAATAGGAATTGACCAACACCCTTTCAGAACACAAGCCTCCTCATTGCATCATCTCATCAGTCCAAACTTCAACCAAACCTGGGAGCTCAGACAACCTATAGATCCAGCTATAACCTCTACATAACCCCTACAAGAGCCAATAGAATACATGTTCTTTCACAGCAACAGAAAGCTAAAGTCAAAGCCCACTCTCAACTCCATGTGATCAGCTGCACCAGAACCCATGTATTTCTGCTTCTTCATTAAACAATCTTTCCAATCAGCATTCATGTTTCCAGTGTTTTTCTTCCAGTTTGGAAGTTAACCAGATGGATATTTCTTCCCACAAAACTTTTGATTTATCTTCAACCACAAACTCTTTCACTTTCAAAATCAAATTGTAATTTGCTGTCACAAAATGTAATGCAAGAAGTTCCTTTGTCCATCAGTTATAGTTTTCATTGATTTCTAATGTAGACTAGTAGCAAATTTTTTTGCTACCATGCTGAAACATATTTTTGGAACTACAACAGAGGGCATCTATCTCCAGACCAGATCAAATGGAAAACTTTTTAACCTCTCTAGATTGAGGGTAAAGCCCAAGTCCATTTGAAATGCTTGCATGATTTCCTCTTCACTGATGATGCTGCCATTACTACTCACTCTGCCGAAGATCTTCAACAACTTATGGATCATTTTAGTAAGGCCTGTCAAGATTTCAGACTAATAATCAGCCTGAAAAAAACACAAGTCAAGGGCCAGAATGTGGATTCACCTCCTTGTGTTACAATCTCCGCAAAGAACTGGAGACTGTCCAAGACTTTGTGTACCTTGGCTCAACTATCTCTGACACTCTTTCTTTAGACACTGGGCTGAATAAACGTATGGGTAAAGTGGCCACCACATTTCCAAGACCTACAAAGAGAGTATGGCTGAATAAGAAGCTGACAGAACATACAAAGATCCAGGTCTATAGAGTCTGTGTCCTGAGTACACTTTTGTGAGTCTTGGACCTTCTATTTATGGCAGGATAGAAAGTTGAACACCTTCTATATGTGCTGTCTCTGACGTATTCTTGACATCACCTTGTATGATAAAGTCCCAAATAGCGCAGTTTTGGACCATGCTAGAATTTCTAGCAGGTATATATTAGTGAAACAGCGACTCCTACACTGGCTTGGGCATGTTGTGAGAATGGCTGATGGTCGGACTCCAAAAGACCTTCTGTATGGGGAATTAGTGCAGGGAAAGCACCCTAGAGGGAGGCCAAAGCTGTGTTATAAGATATTTGCAAGAGGGATTTAAGGGCCTTTGGAATGGATATCAACAGCTGGGAAACCCTGACCTCTGATTGTTCAGGTTGGAGACTAAAGACACTGTATGCTCTTCCCCAATTTGAAGAGACACTTACTCGGCAGGCTGAGACAAAGATGCAGTCCTGGAACCAGAAAAATTTGGAAGCTGGGCAGAGGACGGATTGTATTTGTCTTTAGTGTGGAAGGGACTGCCACTCTCGAATTGGCCTTTTTAGTTACACTAGATGCTGTTTTAGGACCTCTTTTCAGTGCATGATACAATAGTCTCTTGAGACTTAAGGATGCCCAGAAGAAGAACCTAGCCTATACTAAGTGGTCTAATTATACAATCTCCAAAGTTGCAGGGAAATGCTGTGATTGGTACATTATATACTCTGTACTAAGTTTCCATGTTTGTCATTTCTGGGCCTTAGAGCTTGCCTCTGCCTGGAAATGGCAGGATACCAATATTTTGGCTCAATGTCTTTAATAAATTAAAGAAAATAATATAAACTTATTAAACTAAGTCTTTATGTTTGAGAAAATAATAATGTGTTTTTATTTTTTATGGCTTCCTTTTTATTATAGTTGATATAATTATAGTGAAAGTTACTGGTAATTTGCCTAAAATTCTTATTAGTTTTTATAATTAATTAATTTTTCCCCTAAACCTCAAAATGTATTGACCAAATTTTAGTACTCAAATTATTAATTATTAATGCAGCCCAAAGCATGTATGTATTTTCACATTTTTTCCCAATTGGTATTTCTATTTCACATAAATGTTTTGGGGATCAGTGGCTGCCTTATTTTAATCAATACTTAAATTACTTAAATTTAAAGTAAAAGAGTACATACAAAAGCTATGTAAAAAAAAAGTACAACAAAAACATTCTTTGTTATCTCCAAGCTAAAAAGTTCAATTTGAGGACAATGTGGGAAGTAATATATTAATGGAATGCATAACTGATGCTTAGAACAAGAGAAGATAAACACTCTATAAATAAGTTTTAAACTTGAATTAAAGGAAAAAAATTGGACAAGAATTTATTATCTATTATCAAATTTTAAGTGATAGGCAACATCTACTTCAATAATAAATTATATTTCTGAACAGTTAAGTTTTGAGCTTCATCAACAAAGTTTTGTGTCAAAATTAATGATAATACTTCTCTATGATGCACTGATCAGAAAGCACCTGGAATGCTATTTCTAGTTGCCACAATACAAAGATGGTGTAAGGAATTACAAAGAGTACAAAATGAGAAAAGTTGGTTAAGAAACTTGGCCAAATCCTACAAAGAGTGGTTAAATGAGCTTGATTTGTTTAGCCTAATGAAGAAAAGGCTAAAAGGAGGCATGCATTCCAGGACATGATATGATGCTACAGGAGCCTTCTGTCTATGGTGCCTGAAGGTAGGACAAAATAATTTTGTGGACACTTCCCAGATCCTAAATTGAGAAAAGAAGTTTCCCAGCTATGAGAGCCATTAATCATGGAAACATGTTGAATGAAGTTCTGGAAGTTTTCAAGAAAAGATTTGACAGATACAGTAGTTGTTTGGGATGGTACAAGGATTCTTTCACTGGCCAGGACATTAGGTTAGGTCCAAGATCCTTCAAGCTCTATGATTCATATGTTTCCTATATTTTTTTGTTCTGTCTTATTTCTCACAAGTGAAATATTACTTTTTTGTTATTAAAATAAGTATCAACCTTCTTAATAGAGACAAATTTCTATATTTTATAAGGATTCCTTCTGTTGTCACCTTTGTAATGAATTTAAAACCTTAGGCAGACCTCTGGTCTCAAACAATTCGAGGTCCTGACACAAAACAATAAAGTGTCTGAAAACATAGCACACAAATAAATACTAGTCCTTTGCTAGGTGGCAAAGAAAAGAAACTATATATTCAATTCCCTTGTAAAATTACTACAATAGCAACTAATAAGGACAGTAAATAGTAGGGTAATGTTTGATTCTGTGAATAAGAGGCTTGGACACGAGTAGTTAAGTGACAACAGCTCTTTATTAAACAGCACAAGCAAT
>JAEANM010012662.1:0-14715 GCA_017656035.1 Myanophis thanlyinensis | reverse complement strand
TCCCAGAATTCCCCAGCCAGCAAAGCTGCCTGGGGAATTCTGGGAGTTGAAGTCCAAACATCTTCGAATCGCCAAGGTTGAGAAACACTGTTCTACAGTCAAGTGTCCCGTTAGATGGCATCCCAGGCTCCCGTCTTCTCTAAGGCGGTACCCGGCTATCTTCGAGGTTATTACAACTATTCTTCAAGTCTCCATCTTTTCTTTTCAATGTTTTACACCCTTCCCCCCCACCCCCCACCCAATATCTCATCTCCCTTTATCCTGCATGACCAAATCCTGCCAGCCGTTTCTCCTCCCCGCTCTCCGCCCACGCAAACTGTTCTTCAGGCGGAGAGACTTCGGCGAAGGACAAAAGCGCTACGCTTTTCCTAGTTGCTCAAGTCGTAAAGAAAGGGGGCTAAATACATTCCCGAGAGAAACGCCCTCTGGAAAGAAGAAGAAAAAAAAGAAGGAATCGACCCCTGAACGGGAAAAGATTGCCTTCCGAGACCGAAAACAGCAACTGCGCCTGCGCGCGCAGTACTGTGCAGCCGGAGGAAGGCCTTTTAAAGGAAGGAGGGGGGGGGCATGTTTCACGGAAGAGTAGGATTGCTCGGCGTTAAGAAGAACGGCGGGTTAGGACTAGAGTGCGCGCAGGCGTGGGTGAGCGCGGCAATTTCCCCCCACCTTCCCGCGATACTTCGCCATCGCCCGAAAATCCTGCAACGCCCAAACAGAGATAACGCTAAGCAATACGGAAAGAGGGCCGACATTTGACAACCTCCGCTGCTCGAGCGGTGGGCCAATGAGAGAGCTCGCTGATGGGGCCACGTGGGGGAAGTTTGTGTGGAAAGACGGTTGGGAAACCAAGGAAACGGTTAGTGGGAGTGAAGGGGCGGGGCCGAGCGCGCGCGGCAGGTGAGGGGCTTTGTGCGCGAGTGTGGAGTTGGCTTTCTTGCTTCCCGTTAGGCGCCTCTTCCCGCCGCTCTGGTTCTTGTCAGGTTGTATCAACCTCCCGCCCCCCCTTGTTTTTTTCCTGTGGTGCCTAGTAGTGGGATAGAGGTAGAAGTTGAACAAATGAAACTTTCCCCCTCAACAACTGGATTTCCCACAGAACCGCTGATTTTTCTGAAGTGAATGGCCGACTTTGGAGCGTGGATCTTCGTTTCGGATATGTGCGTGGTGAGTCCAAGGTAAATGGGAAGGGGAGTGGAAAGAGTGACGGGAGATGGGGACCCGGGTTGTACGGAGCGCTGTATCCCCAAAGGCAAACGAAGTGGGTGGTTTAATTTGCCTATGGTTGTTTTCGTGGCTGTTTTAATTTCTTAATTGTTATTGCTTTATAAGCCGCCCAAACCCACGTTAGTAAGCTCAGAGGTATTTCTTTTAGTCCTGGCTTTTAAACGTCACAGGTGGGTGGTGAACGGGCGACATTTTTACACATAACAATAAAGTGTTTGCACATGTGGGGGTAAGAAATAACGATTTCTGAGCATCTTATCGCAGGCGGTTGTACTGCCAAATATGCATTTTGTGTATCTTGGCCATGGGCATTTGTTATTGGTAGCAGAAGGATTTTGCTGGAAAAGCTTAATTATGTAGTTCTCTACTAATCTCAATGGTAGGATGTATAAAAATCATTTAAGTTCTAAAGCAGACACCATATTAAAATATTTAATAAATGAAAAATATATTTTGCACCATTTGTGCATTTTTGCATGAATAGTGCAAACTATTATTGTTGCACAATAATATATATTTTATTTTACTATAAATGTATATATTCAATCTCATATTATTTATATCATTACAAAATATAATTCCTTGTGGTGGAATTTTTCTTTGTGAAATGTACACTTTGAGGGGGCACTGAAGGTTTTGGTGGTTCCAAATACTGTTGTATAGTTAATTCTTAATATTTGTAGTTCTCAAAAACCTTTTGGTAATAAAATATTCCATACAAACGAGAGATTGTGAACTGGTAGTCTAATCTCTATGTTGCTGAAATTGCCTGGGAACCTCAAAGGTGCTTTTTGAAAAGGCAGCTGGACTGTTTTTTTTCTTGAAGATGTTGTTTTGTTTTCATCCAAGAAGCTTAATGAATTGAAGAATGAGTTGAAGCTTCTTGGATGAGAAGTGAAATTTCTTCCTCAAAGAAAAAAACAGTTCAGTTGCTTTTGAAAAAGCACTTTTGAGATAACTATGCCCTGGATGACTGAGATAATAATTGAGACATAGATAATTGCCTAGGAAAGAAGTAAACGTTTATTCTTGGTGTTAGCCTGAACAGTTCCTAAAATGTCTAAATACTCTGGAGCTGTTAGAAGATAAGCTGATTCTGTCTGCAGGATCAAGTGGATTTCAAAGCAAAATATGTGGGAGTCAGGAAAGAGAAGAAAAATTAAACTCTGATACCAATTCTTCCATGACCTTGGCAACATCATATAATTGGACAGGTGGCCTGATTGCTTTGAAAATATATATACACCAACAATTTTTATTTTTCTAATTGGATGAAATTAAGTCTTAATCTTTCTAATTTGAAAACATAATTGCTCTAAAATTTATTTTGAAAATAAGCACAATAAAATTTTAGTATATTTGATGGTCACAATTATAAGGTTAGAGCCAGGTCTGTTTTAAACTAAAAGGCATTTATGTTTTGTATAGTGTTGATTTTTTATAATGGTAAATTCTGTATCTTTTGGTTAAGGTAATTTCATTAAAGGACACACACATAGTGTCTGGTAGTTTAGAATATTATGATTTATAAAGTTTATAATATGATTTGTAAAGAATGATTATATGAATAAATTATAATAAAATATTTAATAGCATCTTTAGTGCAGTGGTCCACAACCTTTCTGGCTCTGCAGACTAGCAGTGGGGACAGGGGAGGGGAGAGGAATTCATATGTGCATGTGCCAGTTGCACACATGCAGTTTCATGTGCTCGCTCTGCACTTTCATGACCCTGTTCCCAACAGGCTGCTTCCCAGTACTGGGCGATAGCCCAGGAGTTGGACACTTCTGTTCTAGTGTTTTCTTCCAGTTGTGTACCTTCAGCATTATATATAGTTTTCCTTCTTAGTTTATTTGCGTATTCCATGGTATAATTCTCTGTTAATGTTACAATTTCTCTGGATTTTTTTCAGTCCTTTTTAGCCTGGATTTTGTTTTCAGAAAATCTGAATATTTGCGGAAAGTTCTCACTTTTATTATAGCTAGAAGACTTCCTTCCTACAGTAAGATTCTTACCTATTAATAAAATATTTGTATTCATGATCGTTTAGAAATAAATATATTTTTGGCTGTAACGTTCAATTGTCTATTTTAGGATGGTCCTAATAAATGAAACATAGCCAATATAAAAAAAATGATTTATTATCTCTATATCACTGTCTCCAAATCTAGTTATGTGCCATTGTTTGTGTCCAACTATGTACTAGGAATGGCTAGTAGTATAGTGACTGATAAAGATTTAAATATCTTTGGTAGCAACTCCGTTATAAACAATAGCAGAACATTATGAAGAGCAAAAAATCTAAATAGTATCTGATATAAAGATGATAATTATATTTCTGTCTACATGTATATGTATTGATCCGGAGCTCTGTTATCGGCTGCAGAGGGCTTTCTGGAATAATGCACACATCAATCTGGACCTCGTTTCTTGGCTGCAAAGGCCTTTCTGGAAGGCCTCTCTTCTGGAGAAATGAGGCCAGAGCGTCGTGCATGTCAATCCAGAGCCCATTTCTCAGCTGCAGAGTCTTTCTTGAAGGCCTCTGATAGCAAAACAGAGGCCAGGGGTAATGCGCACAAGCAGTGGTAAGCGAATGCAGAAGTGGGCCTGTAAGACAAGGCAAGGCAGGTGTTGGGGTTTGTGAGGCCTGGTAAGTAGGGTAGCTTAATTTTTACCTGTGCTCCTCAGTCCACCCCTGCATCCCAGAGTGGGTGGGGTGGTGATGGTCTCTTAATTAGGGCTTATTTTGGGGGTAGGTCTTATATTGGATGCATATTGTAAAAATCAATCCAGGACTTGAGAATACTTCAACCTTTAGAAAGAAATAGTACATTTAAAGTAAGAAGTTCTTTTTAGATTGTTAACAAGCCAAGCACACTTGTGTATTTGCTTTATTGACTGCTTCCAAATTAATGGGGAATATTTATTTTTTTATTTAAATATCAAATGAATTAACAAGAAAATCCATACATGTATACTACAGTATTGATAATACTTCAAAATTAATAATGAGTCATAGTAAAATTCTAAAGTTATACTATAAAAACTGAAAAAAGAAAACATAATAGGTTAAACACAGACATTCTAAAACTGAACTGCAAGTTTCAAAGAATTGGTTTGCTGCTATTAAAATATGTATGTTTATGGTAATACAGAATCTATTCTTTGCATGATCTAAGAAACTAGTTACTTAGTCTATAGTTGTAATCCTCAAAAATGAATAGTTCCTGGATGTATTTGTAACTTTTCAGGCTAAATTTCTAAAAATGATTCATTACACTAAAACTATGTCCTTAAAAACTCTTCATAGAATAATGGAATTGGAAGGTCATCTAGTCCAACTGCTTGTTTGAACAGTAGACCCTATACCATTTAGAAGTCACTTTTTCATATATTTTAGTTTGTCCTTTGAAATTATTAGTTTTCAAAAGATGGAATATTTAGGACAGTTGTTTTGTAAAACGTCTTCCACCTTCATTAAATTATTGTATTTAAAGATAAAGAATCATGACCAGTTGGATGTTTGTAAGATTTCCCAAAGAAAATTGGAAGTGGATTCTGTATTTGTATTCTATTTTGCCTTTATTTCAGCTGTCTATCCATTGAAATTAGCTATAGTTAAATCCATCATTGACAATGTAGAATATATATTGGCTTCTGCAGGAAGGTAGCATTGGAAGCCAAACTCTTTACAGTCTAGGGTTTGATCTTGAAAGAAAAAAAAAGGCATAGTAGGGCTATAGTTTTGATAAATTTTGATTGGTTAGATTATATGTAGCTGTTAACAAAAAATTCATTTTTTTCCCTTTTCATAGCTCTGGATCATAGCTCAGTACATAACTGAAAATGATTGATTCTGTCAAAGTAAGGAGACAGTGCAGTATGGATTTTTATGCTCATTATGAGCAGCTCTGTGCTTTAGAAGGCTGTGCCCCTTTAACATCTGTGAAAGCCAAAAAACTTTATAATATCCTTGATATCAATGCGGATCGTATTAAAGCTGCTGATTGGATACCTCTACTACGTGCAGTCAGACATAACAAGACTTTAACTTTTATTGCAATAAAGAGCTGTCACCATCAGGGTCCTGGGGACTCAGGTAATTAATCTTTCATTATGCTACTCTCTCCTTAAAGCTTGTAGAAAATATCAGGGTTTTTTTTATCACAACTGTAGAATTTAACAAGGCTTTCTTCTCAGAGCTTTGGTAGGTGATGTTAAAACATATCATCATCTTGTTTTGTTAAACAAAGTTGACCTTAAAAATGTGGTTTCTTTTGCTTTTCATTTTCTA
Organism: Myanophis thanlyinensis; assembly: GCA_017656035.1. NCBI lineage: Eukaryota > Metazoa > Chordata > Lepidosauria > Squamata > Homalopsidae > Myanophis > Myanophis thanlyinensis. The sequence goes on along the minus strand of JAEANM010012662.1, from coordinate 9,200 downwards.
ATTGAATTTCTTTTGTAACTGGATCATTTCCCTATTCAACATTTCAGCTGGAATTTCTTAGTCTTTATGTTATCTAAAGAGGGAGAACAATATCTTTGACTTTTATTTTACTTAATTTGAAATTTTCATTATCTAATTCAGAGGAAATCCGATCTAATTATAAAGTTAACAGGTGGCACACAGAGTTAATATATGAATAGTTTGTCTTTTTACACATATTTATTTACTATTTACTGTCTATTTACTAGTCTATTTACTAGTACTAAAGCTGTTCTTATACCTATTTTCTTTTTACTGATATTTAAGCTATTCTTGTTTGCTAGGTCTTGAAAAACAAGGAACAGGTATAAGAAGAAGAATTCCAGCCATTCGATCCAAAGACTTAACTGGACAATTGTGTAAAGCTATCAAAGGTTGTCTGATGGTATCAAAGGCCCTGGGAAAGCTAGAACTACATGGGTTGCTTTTGAGGGAAAAGGACTTAATATTATTGACAAAAGTAAGATTATTAAACTGTAACAAATTTTTGATTTCAAGATGTACTTGCTTTAAAAAATTATTAATATTATTTTTTTTAAGGGGTTGGCTGATACATCATCTTTGGAGAGACTATCTTTAGCCCACTCACCGATAGGTGATGGAGGTTTGGAAAGTAAGTTTTGCTTTTTGGAAAGAAAAATATATGTCTGAAATAGTGCTATTCTCAAAATAGCACTGTTTGGGATAAATCCCATATATTTGTTAAGTGTCTACTTGTTCAGTTTACATGGCCACCTACATGGCTAGCCAGGCAACCTTGTTAACTATTAAAAAGCTGTAAGGTGTACATTTAATTTAATACTTTGTTTTAAATCTTGTTTTATTTCATTGACAGCATAAGATCTTTTACATATTTATCTGGTAACATTTCACATGATTTGTTGATAATTATATTGGTTAAAATAGTAAATACTGAGATATACAGTAAGCTAATACGTAAGAATAAATGTTTCTTTCACAGCATCTTGCTAGTGGTTGATGCTAACTTAATTTCTATATAATATCTTTCAGGTGTTATCCCCTTTCATGTTTAGAAATATTAAGGGAAAAGGGTTCTCATACATAACAAAATCTATCAGTACTGTTAAAGATTCACCGATTTCTCCATTCTCTTCCTATTGTGGCAGTAAATTTGCTATTCATAACTAAGTTGTCCATGATTTGAACCATACTCTTGAGATCAATTCCTAGGTAAATAGGAGAGTTTGATCAATTGATTTTTGTCTTGTTTATAAACTCTATTTATTAACTCTAATTACTCTATTAATTACTCTATTTTAATAATAGATTTGTCACCCATATTTGCCATATACATCTGGGTAACTGCTATATACTAATTTGTTAAAGGATGGAGAAATACTCTCTTGTAAAGAATTAAAAAAAGACATGCTGGATGTAGAAATGATGCTTTAATTCTCCATATTGCATGATATCCATGTTGTCTGGCATATGTGGATCATACAAATTCATTTTTATATGCAACAGCAAAAGTTGCTGTACAATAGGGCTTTTAAAATTCCAGTTTGCTTTATGATGTGAAGTAAGTGAGTAAGCAGCTAAAGTCTGAGATTATAAATGTAAGCCAAATATAATGCTTTTATGTAGAAGTACTTCTCATTTGTACTACCATGCATCCTTCTAGACTAGATGTTAAAGACATGGGTGGGGATACTGGAGGAGAGAGATTCCCTCTTCCAGCTATAGAAGAACATTCCATCAGCAAAAGTGAACCATTGGTGTCTTTAAGTGAAGTACTATCATTTTACTTAAAAGAAACATTTAAGATGAATAATGGAGTTTGTTTGTTTTCAGTAATTTGTCAGAGTGTGAAGAATTCGGCTTGCATCAAATCTATAGATTTTACAGGATGCAGTTTAACCTGGCGAGGAACAGAACACATGGCCAGCATCCTGAAAGTAAAACAACTTTGTATAAAACTCATTTGAAGTTTGATTACAGGTAGTCCTTGACTTACAACCACAATTAGAACTAGAATTTACATGGTAAGTCAGTATGGTTGTAAAGTGAGTCATCATGTGACGACTCAAATTTTACAACCATTTTTACTGTGGTTGTAAATCAAATCACATGGTTGTTAAGTGAATAATGAGATCATTAAGTCAATCTGTCTTCAATTGGCTTTGCTTGTTGGAAGCCGACTAGGAAGGTTGCAAATTGTGATCATGTGACCACAAAATTCTGTGACCATTGTAAATGGGAACTGGTTGCCAAACCCCTGAATGTACCTAATGATGGGATGGTACAATGTTGTAACTTCAAGAAAGTCTTAAATCACTTCCGAGGCCATTGTAACTTTGAACTGTTGTTAAACAAACGGTTGTAAATCAAGGACCACTTGTACTATTTGAGTGGTCTATTTCTACTTGCTTTTAATTTGTGAAGATAACACTAATAATATCTCTGTCTAAGGTGTTAATGAGTTGTAATAGTTTCAAAAATGTTTAAGAAATGTAGTTTACTACATAACAGTTCTTTTTTTTTCTGCAGCTCATAAGTTTGACTGTATTGTAACCTCCGTAGAGAACCTTTGAACTGGTTAGAATTTTTTAAACAGCAGTGAATCTGGGCCTAATGTGGAGCCTGTTTCCATTCCTAGCACTTGTTGAAACAATTCTTAAATTTTCAGATTTGTTTATTTGCTTGTTTGTTTGTTTGTCCTGTACTCTCTTCTTCCTTTCTGTGCCATGTGTTGTTAGATGTTTTAGCTTGTTTGTAGATACACTGAATTTTGCTTTAGTTGCATGTTTCTTAAATTTCAGCAGATTTCCCCATCCCCTCTTTCAGGCTACAGTCATCATCCATTTCAATCATTTTGAACGATAGTTATACTGAGATACATCCAAAACCAATCCAAAAATATGGATGATATTGGGTTGGGAAGAGTTGGTTTAAGTATTTAGAATTGCAAATATTTCTGGACAACAAAACATTTAAAAAACAAATAATATTAATGGAGGTTATAAAATACTTATGCTGACAATATAGTCTTATTTTATAATCTTTTTTTGTCAGTGAGTCTATTAGCCAAATTATACTTTCTTCTGAGGATGTGGTATAGAATTGCATAGTTTATAAATGTACTTATAAACACCCATCTTTCTCAAATTCATAATAGGATAAAATTTATATAAGATAATGTTCTCAAAGGAAATAATTTGAAATAAAATATTTTATACCTGTTTTTAATAACTCATTTTTAGTTTCATTTTTTCCCCTAAAAAGCTAATTAACTTGTAACTCAACTTTTCAATAGCTATATTTATTATGGTCTTTTACAGCATCAGGCAATGAAAAGACATGGTGAAGCTTGGGCTGAAAGTCTCCGCTATAGGAGACCTGATTTTGATTGTATGGCTGGCTTGAGGCGCATCACTCTAAACTGCAATACGCTTATTGGTGATCGAGGTGCTGCTGTTTTCGCTGATTGCCTTGCAGAAGATCTGTGGCTAAAAGGTATGTTTTGTAGATTTAGTTCTGAATGTGTTTGTTTATTTTTGTGTTTTATTGATTTGTAATTAAATTTTTAAAATGTCAAACTGCCGTTTTTCTAAGTTATTTAAAATTCTAATATTCTTTTAATATAGTTCCAGATTATTGTACCCTTAATTTTTATCATTTTTTAATGACATGTTCTAGCTCAGATTTATGTGCTTTTATACTGCTTTTTATACTGCTTTTACTACTACCCTTTCAATTTTTTTAATCTTTTTAAGACTATGTAAAAACTGAATTCTAAAGGTTTTGCCCTCATCTGTAAGTAACGTATGTTGTTATGTGTTGAAGACAAAAGTCTAAAGGACTTTTCTTCTGAGGTGGATTATATGCATAATGGATTTATGTACTGTTATAAGATGTGAATGAAAAGTAACATCTCCAGTGTTACAAGTTGCCAACTGATGGCACTACTGATATGCTTGAAACTCTGGTGTTTTTTTAGCACCTGTTGTTTCACTATACTTGGTGAAATTACTGTGAGGAAAAGTTGTTTCTATTGTTTGTGAAATGGAAACATATAGTGAGATCTTGTCAATGTGTATCTATCAATCACTGCATCATCAATCTTAAGAGAGCCTTAAATAAACAATCAGGAAACTATTGTCAAACAATTCAATGTGAAAGTCATATGCAACCATGAAATTGACACATTATTATCGATGTATGGAGACTGCAGATTATAATATTAAAGTAGTTTATTTTTTTCTTTGAATTGTAATTCTGTGTTGATGATGGCAGAAATAATCTATTTGTTTTATAGACATTTGTGTTTAAATATTCATAGATCATGCGGTGTATTAATGTCAGCTCTCTATTATTCAAGCACTTGATTTGCAGCAATGTGGAATTAGCAGTGAAGGGGCAAAATCACTTTTGAATGCATTTAAAAGTAACACAACATTGGTGGTTCTGGACATCAGGAAAAACCCATTAGTAGGTATGTCTGCTTCTATTTCTTTTTTCTGAAGGTTTAAAAAAATTAAAGTTGAAATTCCATTTTATCTGGAATTAATAACGCATGCATTGGCACACATTTCCAATGTTCTCAGAAAATCGTTCTGTACCATTCTCAGAATATACTAAAACTTTTGTTCTGGAGAGAAGTGATTAGATAAGGGGTGAAAGAAAGAAAAAGTCAAGTGAGGATTTCCTTGGCAGTTGCATATAGACATTCCTAGTGGCAGCAGGAAAAGAGGGAATTGGAATCATAGGAGATAGGCATATTTATGGGATATATAGTACCTCATTTCCACATTGGTAAGTAGAAAGGTGGGTTGGGAAGGTACTGAGAATATGGGATTGGAGGGAAAGGAACAATGCATGGGTTGTGCGGAGAAGAAGGAAAGAGGGAGAATTGCATACTAGACATACTGTACTCAGACTATTTCTCTGAGTTCCTCCTAATTTTTAGTTTGTCTGGTTCTGCCAAGCTGCAGTTATTTTAGAACTTTCAGAATATGATGGTTCAGAACAAACATAGTCAGTTAGTTTTGTACATCCTGGTTTTTTTTCTTACATTTTCCTTCTATCTCAATATAAGAATCTCAGTATAAGAAAAATCAGGGCATAGTTTATAACATTCCTTTTTAAAAAGCAAAATACCAAACGAAGCCCAAAATATAGTAGACGGTCATAATTTAAACAAGATTGAAGAAGCATTATTGCTACTTTTAATGATAACCCATTCTTATTAGGCTTTCAAATCTTTTCTCCCAAGGCGCTTTCTTATGGATTTCTATTGCTGGCTGCTGTAGAGCTGTATAGTGTTTCAGACTTAAAAGCAAAATGCAAAGTTGCTATTTAGTGCCTGTGTGCAATGCATACATTCATCTGAATCATTTTCTGAGATAACCTGACTACAGTGCAATCCCAGGAGAAGATAACATTTGATTTGAGCAATTGCAGTCAATATTATTATATGTTTATAACTCTCATATGCTGCACAGCTATCTAGAGAAAGATATGAGGAGCCCGCATCTGACTTGTCTGCCATATTAAGTTTATGCTATGTCCTTTCTGACAGTAAGAACTGATTGTCATCACAACTGATTATGAAAAATTTATTCAAAACAGATATGTGGGTTAACCTCTTTTCCTTAAACAGCCAGAACAGCATTGAACTCAAGTATATGCATTATTTTCTACCTAATGTAAAAAGAAAAAACTAGGAAATAAACAATAATGAGAGAAGAATAAACAAACATTACCTTAATGAACCCTGGAGTTTTATTTAGTACAAAACTACTGAAGTCAGTAAATATGGCTTATCTTTTCCTGCCTGTTGTTTAAAAGCTAGTAACTTCTTGAAATCTAAGGAAAAGAAATGCATTAATATATTACATTTTGAACCTAAACTATATATAACAACTAATTATGTATGAATAGTTCTCTCACAATACTACAGGTAATCCTTAACTTACGACCAGTCACTTAGCGAATGAAGTGAGAACAGATCCTGAAAAGCTGCTCAGGGATGCTGCAGTGGCCCCTTCACCTATAGTATCTCTCCTTTATCCTGCCCTGCTGAATTCCTGAAGGCTTTGTGCCTGCTTCCATTCCACTGGGTCTGACAACCTCATCTCCACCTTCCTGTCACCAATTGTTCACTTACCTTTTATAGAGCTGTGGAACTTGTCTTGGGGAAGAAAAGCAAGCCACTTTGCCCCTAAGTATTCCTAGGCCATGTGGCTTTATCCAAGAAGTGGACACCATTTTTGGAGCACCTGCAATGAATTATAGCTTCTCCAAAAATTGTGCCCCTTTCTGGGACAGCACCACACAGTCTGCAGGGATGATGAGGGGTAGGAAGTGGAGCATCGTGTTTTAGGGAGAGGCTCTCTCCCACTCCCATGCAGCCTGTACTCTGCTTAATGACCGCATTGGAGAGATGGGTAGAGTGGGAATCATTAAGAGAGGTGTTCATGTAGGTGCTTCACTTAACAACCATCATGACTTTCAACCATAGTAGGTAGGCCGTGTTCTGATTGTAACTTAGTTGTAACTAAGAGCAGAAAAAAGCAATGGTCAATGTCATGGGATTTTTTTTTTTTGAAATATATAATGCAAGCAATAACTTTTATTCTATTTTTTTAGATCATGCATTAATGAAGAAAATATTTGAAAAGGTTCTCATGAATGCCAATGACACTAACTTGGAGGTATAAGCTAAATATTCTTCATTATTACATTAATAATACTTAATAATTAATAATATTAATACATTAATAATGTAATGAACATAAAATAATGCAACACATTTCTGCTAGCCTTTGCTCTTGTTTAAATTGTAGCTTCCTCTGTTTCTTAAAATGGAACCCCTACATGTAGTCCTCAATTTCTGATCATAATTGAGTCAGAATTATGGTTGTAATTGATTGCAGTTGTTAAATGAGTCACCATGAGACTGCACCCAATTTTACTACCCTTTTGCAGCAGTCATTAAGTAAATCTGTTGTATCCTCTGAGCATTGTTTTGTCAAATAAAGGCCAGAAATCTGCAAAAAAAATTGAAAATTGAAGTTCTATAATCATGGAACACTGCAAACGGCTATAAAGGCAAGCCAAATGCCAAGCAACCAAAATGCAATCATGTGATTGCAGGGTGGAGTATGGCTGTTATAACTTCAAAATTGGTTGTAAGTATCTTTTGAGAGTCTATTGTAATTTTGGCCATTAAACGAGGACCATTTATATAAGAACTTTATTTTTCAGTTTGTTCAAAGGTGAATTTTTCCTGATCTGCTTCAGACAGTTACTTCTATTCTTCTAGTAAATTTTGCATAGATACTGAATATTTTCCACCAATATCAGTTCTGCTACCTAGTTACTATTTTTTTTGTGGGTCAGGCTAAAATTTAAATTATGTGATAGTATAATGACAAGGTTAGACCAAATTAATTATTACTATTTTTTTCTGCAATACTAGCCATGGAAATCAGTAGGTTGAAGGAACCTCTTGTGAATTGTCTGCAAAGTAATCAAAATAGATAGTTTGTTCCGTTCATGCAAGGATTTAAATGACTGTTTAATTTAAATGTATTTGATTGTCCTTAAATGGATAATTTACTAGTGGAGAATGTTTTGTAGAAGAGAATGCAATTTTTGAATTGAGTCTAACTGATGCAAAATAATAGAAATACTATTTTCTATAATCTATTATTGATGGTAGCCTAAAATTGCATTTGACTGACAGATGAAGCTTCTGATCAGCTGTAAGATCCTTTTGGTATATCTTATCAGCCACAGATCTCCTACTGTACAACTGTATAATTTTTTATCTAAATGAAGAATTTTTGCCTCTTTTACATTTAATTTATGTTTTAGCATGTTTCTTTTATCTATCAAGATTATTTTGAATTTTTATCTGTTTTTATAGTATTAGCCATCCCACCCACTATTAAAGAAACAATTTTATTAATAAAGTATCTAGTTAAAATGTTTTTTTAAATTAGTGCTATCCTAAAGCCTCTTTATGTGTAATTGCATGTTACTTATAGTTTGACGTAACTACTACTAAGCCAAAATATCTGTGCTGTTTCCTCCCCCTGCTGTTCTAGTACAAGTGGCTTCCTTCTCCACTCTCAAAAGATGTTAAAAACAAACCCAAAAAAAGAACAGTTGTCTTGGGAAATGGCAGGAAAGGAAAAGCTACTATACGTATTGGTAATTATTTTACTTCATTTTATATGAGTTGATATATAAATTCTTTTATTATATCAGTGAGTTCCTATTTTCTTATACCACAGTTCCCCAACCCCTGGTCCGTGGACTAGCATCAGGCCACAGCATGCCAAAAACTGGACTGCACAAACAAGCAAAGCCCCATCCACAGGATGCAGGCAGCACATAAAACCATGCCCCCTCTGGTCTGTGGAAAAAACTCTCTCCCTGGAACTGGTCCCTAGTGCCCAAATGATGGGTGCCGCTGTCTTATACTAGTAGAAGAGAATAGTGGAACTGTGGGGTCCTTGGTGCTCTCTGAGGTTGGTTGTTTATTTCATTACCAAACTAGGTAACATCACCAGTGTTCTTACTCTCTTATATGTTTATAAGAATTTAAAAACAGAAAAATTTAACAAATCATGAGAAGTTTCTTAATGAACATCTAAATAAACTGCCAATACTTATTTGATACAGGTAATTTGATTACCTGATTTTTTAACATTTAGAAATCACAAGAAAATATGATCTCATTGTTACGATTAATCTCATTAGTCAGTGTGTTCCAACCAAATAAAAAGTCAGCTCTCATATCTTTCTGTGAAGGTAGAAAACTGTCTCAACAACCAAGAGAGCTAATGTATTTTTAAAGCTCCAAAATTTACAAAATACAGGAAGGCCTGGAGGAACGTTGTCCATGGGGTCGTGATGGGTCAGACACGACTTTGCAACTAACAACAACAGTCTGTTTTCTTGGGATGGGATGGTTGCCCTACTAGCTGCAAAAGATTCTGAGAAAAGAAGCACTTTAAAACTGAGTGGGGAGATGCTACATTTGTGTCCCTGTCAACCACAAAGCAGTTTTTTGTGTATGAAATGGTACCTATTTTTTTTTAATTTTATTTTTATTTTTCAAACAACCATATATACATACAAACAAAACATAAAAACATAAAACCATCTTCCAGTTATAGTGCATCAGTTGA